>KE524585.1:72526-85195 GCA_000441895.2 Anopheles sinensis | reverse complement strand
TGGTAATGTTTGCACCATCGTGCTAATAACGCCCAACAAATCCATCCGAATCCATTGCATCTGAAAAAGTTTTGGTCAGAAAGTTTGTTTAGGTTACATCTTTTTCGCCACCAGTTTTTTTTTTTTCAAAGTCTTGCTCAAAATTATCTGCATAAGTTTGGTAAGTAAGTAAGAGGATTTTCTAAAGTGTCAAAATCGACCTAGAGGAAAGTGTTTGATTTACGGAATAAAATATGGAAGTACTACAGCAAATTAAGTCACTATGATTTCTTAAAAAGATACAGTATTATGATTATAGATTATACATCTTCATAAGGCTTAATGTCTACCCCAAATACAGTCGGTTTACGAATTTACGACTACGAAACCAAAACCTCGTTCAGCATGATTCTTAAGACCCAACGAAAATATTATTTGTTTGTGACTTGGATTGTGTAGCTTTTCAGTCAAAGTGTGTGTTTCGAATAACGAAATTTTTCCATCCAACGTCTAGAAGTTGAAATAGCAATACTGTTTGTTTGTACAATTGTTTCGCCCAAGGTTATTCCCCTTCACGAAGGTGAAAATATCCGCCGCAGGGCTACGTGGTTTTGATAACAGGCACGGTGATATGTCTTGCAGTACAATACGGTTTTGTATTTCTAATTCCAGGTGACACCACCCATCTTCATAGAGCAAAATTGAGATGAGAGGATGCGAACATCATCGGATCCCGATGATGGCCAGAACGGTGAGCGGTTCTTGCGTAATATGTAACCAGGTACATTTATATATTTATAGAACGTATCAAAGAGCCTTTGCACCTAAAGGTATACCACCAAAACGCCATTAGCGGTTGTCACCTTATTTATGTAAAATTTTCGACGGACGGAGGTACATGGTTTGATGCATGTTGGAGAATGTTTTACAATTAGTTCTATTTTATATGTATGAACCTTATATGTGCCTGGCGCTTAGTAACATTCACACACGCACCGCGGTTTAGAAACAGATCTACACACATGTACATAAAAAAACACAAACGATGCAGCACCAACATCTGTAGTTTATGACCGATTAATCGCTGGCTAAGATATCCGGAACGAAATAGATATAAGTAGCGCAAAGGCTTGTGTTTCTAAAAATAATAAAAATAAAAACTATACGACAATGAATTCGGCCCCATACACTATAATCTATCTATAATGTCTTTGACCTTAACATAAAACTACTTCCATACATTAGCCATTCCAATCAATAGGACGAGACCTTTTTTCAATAGATGTTACTTGAAATATATAGTAAAAATAAGTTACAACATATATTCCATTATTTAACATCTTCTTCTTGGCGTAACGACCAACTTGGTCATGCCTGCCCCGTAACGGACTTACAAGATTTTTTCCCTTATATACGTGGATAGTCACTCCTCTCGTACAGGGGAGGTATTATTTAACATACTCATTTTTCTGTATGCACGAGCAACATACTATAACAGATTGATTCTTTTTAAATCTGATATTTTGCAGAAATGATGCCGTACAGGATTTAAAATCCCACAAATTTGACCTGTTATGAATATTGGCAGGCAATAATATTCAAACTCATATTATTTGAGTATATGAGAATGATTTAAAGTTGGGTTTGAACTTTTGTTTATGAGAATTCTCTTTTTTTGATGCGATATGTTACACTTTCCAAAATTTGTGTACTAGTGTGAGTACAACGATGGACACCTAAGAACACCTACACCGTTGTGGTATATAAAGGGAAGCACTTCCGTTACCTGCACTCAGAAAACAACATCCACAGATCGCTGTTCAGCAAAATGAGATTCAACTTCGCCGTTGCCGTACTTGTGCTGCTGATAGCAGGCCTTTCAGAAGCTCTCCGCATAGCAGATGGACCAATTCGTATCAAATGGCCGCCTAGGATCAAAGATCTCTTCACACCGAGTCCCACTATTCCTGAAAATCCAATAGATCCATGATACGACAATACATAGAATACTGTGTTGCTTACTCACTATCACTTTATTTTACTAGTTCTCCGAAAGGCTCCGAAAATTTACAACCCTACAAAAAACAGCAGAACATACTAAGACAGAAACCAGCAAAACAAAACAGAATCCATAATAACCATCCGAGTAATCTTTAAAGCTTTTATCTGAGGAGAAGCGAACAATAACATTTTTGTAATTGTATCTTTGGAAATGTCATTAACTCACAACGGTATTTATCACCAATATCCCCAAGTTAAAAAACTGTGTATATAGAAGGCCTTTGTGTGGATCAAATGAGAAGCAACGCAAATTCTTTTGCGTCTTAAGTCGAAAACCCAGTGTTAATGGTACAACGACCATAACATAGAAAAATTTGGAAAAATAAAAGGAAACTTCAGTGTATAAAAGGAACCCAATCCCAAAAATCCACATTCAGTCTCAAGTTTAAACTGCTGTTTACCATGAAACTCTATCTGATCACTGTTCTACTGGTTCTGCTCGTAACAGCGGGCATATCAGAGGGTCGTCCGAAAGCTCGTCCAAAAGGTTTAAAAGCAACTAGTGGCCCGTACCGTGACTGGTCGAAATGGCTAGATACTATCTTGGTGTCTGGCCCAATTATTCCTAACATTCCGAAAATAAACTGATAAAAGTAATGCTACATAGCTCAACAGAGTAATGCTATATAGCTATCTTTTCTGTTGGAAATAAATGAGGCACTCATGGAGTTGTGGTTTTCATTGAATTTTAATTTTTATTAATTGCGTCATGATTTATATGGACCGATTTTCACATGCACTCATTTTTGTAAAGCAAAATTAACTCAAAATATCTCTACGCATCACGATAAGTATCGATTCCATTGCAAAGTGTAACGTAAATATATTTTTCAGCACTGTTGTGGATACAACATTTCGTTTGCGTTTCCGGCATAAAAATTACGTCTATTACCTACAAATACTATAACACACTACATTCAAATGATATACAAATGTTGATATTACTCAGCCATATGCAACTTCCATTCAAAGATAACCGAAACAACATGGATGCTTGTCATTATTTTAACCTTCAAATTGCATTATTGGTATGTAATATAGTGAACAATTTGTACAGCAAGGATTTCAGACACTTATAGAAAATGAATCATAATAAATACAAATAACATTTAACTTTTTTACGGATTGGGAAGCACATTCGACAGCAAACCGCTATTATATTATTTGATGAGTTGTAATTCGAAATAAATCAAAACGAATAATAATAACAAAACCTACTATTTATTCTTACCCTTTCGTTCTAAAACTGATGATATTGTTCACAGGAACAAAATTACAAAGCAAATCATTTCGGTGCAGAATAAAAATTGCCTCTGTTTATAAGATGGCGACGACGCTGGAGCCCACAGAAAACACCAATACCATTCTATAACTTTAGCTGTTTTGCCTTCTTCTAACGTGGATCCTCTGTACCAGTATGCGTGCCACATCGAACTTCTGTTCATAATCGAATGCATAAAAAGGATGAGATTTAAAAATCTGCCCTCATATCGCAGTTTCAGCGACACGTCAATGCCCCTAAGAAAAGTAATAAAACAGCCGAATTGGCTTGAAGAGCTTTTGAAACCACCCACTATTCCATATTCAACTCCACTTCAGTAACAGCTTGTAAAGTGTGTTTTGAACTACAGTTCAACGATTGTTTTTGACGAAATATCGCACCCTACAAAATGAAGTTGATTGTGTATGAAAGTGAGTAAAACGATGATCAAGTCAGAATACCACCCCGCAGTCGTTGGGGTATATAAAGGGAAGCACTGCCGTTAACTGCACTCAGAAAACAACATCCGCAGTTCGCTGTTCATTAAAATGAGATTCTACTTCGTCGTTGCTGTATTTGTGCTGATGGCAGTAGCAAGCCTCGCAGAAGCTCTTCCAATAGCGAATGGACCAATCAGTGCCAGACCTCCTATATTCACAAAAATCTTCACACGGAGCCCCCCTCTTGAAGAAATCT
Organism: Anopheles sinensis; assembly: GCA_000441895.2. Classification (NCBI taxonomy): domain Eukaryota; kingdom Metazoa; phylum Arthropoda; class Insecta; order Diptera; family Culicidae; genus Anopheles; species Anopheles sinensis. The sequence goes on along the minus strand of KE524585.1, from coordinate 81,198 downwards.
AAAACAACAATAAATAGAATACTGTATTGTTAAAGCAATATTCTCTTATTTTACTCATTATATACAGCTCTTCGAAAAAAAAAATACAAAAACACGAAGCAAGAAAAGACAGTCCATTTTCGATAAAACTTATATCGCAAAGGAAGAGATGATACGAAATTAAAAACGAAACGAAATTGCTCTCATCGTTATTTGTTACCAAAAAGCCTAAGTTTTGAAAATCCGGAACATGTAGAAGTAAGAAAAACATGTGCATATCTTAGTATAAGTCGAGTGACAAATAACGCTATATGGTTGTATGAAATGAAAAAAAAGTGTCTTACAGACAACTCAAGACGAGAAGCAATTTTTTTACTGGTATGAGTACAACAACCATGGCCGCGAAATGATTTGAAGAATAAAAAGAAGCTCTGGTGGATAAAAGGAACACAATTCCAATCTCAACATTCAGTCTCCCATTTCTTCGGTTTGCTGCTGGCTACGATGAAGTTCTACCTGATCACTGTTCTACTGGTCCTGCTCGTAGCAACGGGCATCTCGGAGGGTCGTCCGAAAGCTCATCCAAAAGGATTAAAAGCAACTGGTGGCCCGGCCCGCGAATGGCCAAAATGGCTAGATATTATCTTGAAACCAAGTCCTACTATTCCGGAAATTCCAATAAACTTCTAATCAAACCGTCTTGCTAACTCAACGGACCTAATTTCTACCTTGTTGCAAATAAAGTAAACACTGGAATTAATTCCAGCCAATAAAATTTGTTATTTTATGGCATTTAACTCTTATAAAGTTGAATAATGAGAACGTATGTCGAACAGTAAATTTTAGAACAAACAGAGAAAACATTTACGTACAACGCTTATCACATCGTTAGATAATAATCGTATCTATCACCAAGGATACGAACTGACAAATCGTATGTGTGGCACTCTTTAGAAGCAACCGTGACTCTCATACAAATAAATCACATACATTTTCACATCGAGAGCTCTTGAAACATTTTTTTAACCAGCTCGAAGGCAAAACGAATCCACCTGATGATCCCTCTATAGTTCTATAGGTCCTGCTCACAGTGACTTACATTTTATAAGTTCATTCAACAGATAACCACAGATCAGGCCAATGACCTAACTAGCTTAAAACGTTCCGATGTCGAGTGGTTTTAAATCGCAATTCATTGGTAACGCAAAACGGACAACTGTTGTGGTATCGTTTATTTCCACGTGATGGTCACATGAACATCGAATTTTAAAAGGATGTGACTTACTTTCATCGGCCATAAAAACAATCTCGGTGTAACTCAAACTGAAACAAGAAACAGCTGAGGTAACAAAACACACTAGTATGAGTATCATAATTTGCACAACTCTATTGAATTTCGGAACAATTTAGTATAAAACGGTCAATTTCATGCCTAGCTTATATTCAGTGCACAGAAAGCATTTCATTTCCAACTCGGTACACAGATTCTACAATTTTACTGAAAAATGAAGTACCAACTTGCCGTCGTGGTTCTAAGCCTCCTTTTAGTGGTTGGCCTTTCGCGAGCTCTACCAACGCCTGTCGAGGAAAGACCTTATAGAATTGACATAAAGAAATTGATCGAGAATCTTCTCAACCTGCGACCAATACCGCAATAATCTGAATAATCAACATGCAGGCTGTATATCAATTGTACTGCCTTGAGCCGACTAATAAACTTACTGTCAACTAAATAAATAAGTTTACACGATTCTCTCATCGAAAGAAAATCCTAATCCCGAAAACCCGCGCAGTGGTGGCGCTTCCAAATTACTGGAAAAAGCAAGTTTTGTAAAACTTTTTAACAAACAATAAAAAAAACTTTATACAACTTAACACATGCATGTATCTGATAGGAATCAGAATTTTGTTGACAAAAAAAAGGTAAGCATCCTACAACATTGATCTAGAAATTAAAGCGGCATCATTATTTATTATATTTATGAAAAGACACATTACATTACGAGAGGGGTGACTATCCACGTGCATAAGGGAAAAAGTCTTGTAAGCTCTTCATGGGGCAGGCATGACCAAGAGGTCGTTACGTCAAGACGAAGAAAAGACACAAAGCATACTTTGAAAAGTAATATGTTTTTATTATATAAGGATATCATTATAATTTGCTTTCGTTAAAACAGTCATGTTATGATTTGCCTTGATGGTACGGATTGATTTATCGACACAAAAGGAATCTTCTTAGGAAAGAAGCTTAAAACTATCCAGACAAAAGCTTGATGAATGTCATCGTAGAATAAAAGAATTTCCACCTTCGTTTCCTCTGCTCTGGCAACTATTTGCCCACCTTTATTACACTACATCTACTACACATACACTCTAGGGTCCAGGCACCGAGCCTAGCTCAGCTAGGCACCAGCAATTGAAGCCTCAATTATCAGCTTCCAGCAGACAAACGCACTGCTTTTTGTCATTGCAGTATCCTGCACCTTGTCCGGAGATGTTGCAGAGCGCCGAGCAGGTGTTGCTGACAAATTTGTCGTCCATGAAGCACACCGGCGAATCCAGTACACCGGCATTTCCACTGGAGAAGAAGCTAAGCAGCACCGCCAGCACGAAAGACACTACGATGAACTTCATCTTCAGGGTATATGTTTACGTCGTTTCGGCAGCTGTTGACAGTTGTGAACGAAGCTGATGGACTAACTGCCGGTGACGATCGTGCATTCTGTATATTAGTACCGACGTGCAGAGCAACCCTGCGTTGTACGCTATTGTACTGTTTAAACAACCGGTACGCGAGAGATTCAAGGCGAATGACGACATCGGTGTCGATTTGTTCCAATGTCGACCTTGAGCGGCATTACGTTCATCGTGCCTGGAGACGAGACCAAAACAAGCGTTATTTGCGTCCACCAGCGGAAAACTATTCCAGCAATAGCAACACTCTTGCCCTCCTCCATAGCCTGAGATTTGGATGAATTGAGGACACACGAACACCTTGAGAAAAGCGCCGTGCGTTCGTTCGTTCGTGCCGGTTTGTTTGGTCAGCTGAAATTCGCGTAAAAGCGTCAGAGTTTTTCCCCAGAACCCAATCACATCTCCCGGTTTTGCCAACGAAACAGTTTTTGAGGACAACACTGACGTTATTCGACGCAACATCAAAGTCTCCATCTTCAAAGACCATTGGAAATTTTGGCAATGATATAGGCAAAGGAGAAGAAGAGGAACTACCGGAACTCATCCTACACATCTTACACTTTCTACGCACATCAGTCATTCCCATCAACCATGTGTCCACTCCCCAAACTGGTAGTTTACCATTGACACACTTTGCGAAAAAGGTACAAAATTGTAATGCTACCAAATAACAGACATAAGGCATCTTGTAGTAGGAAGGAGGTGAATGTCCGATCCAAAGCATTACGCCCATCGATTAGCGAATGTCAAAATTGGTGATCAACGCAGCATCGTGGGGTGTGTGATTGCGAACGAGTAATTTTCTCTAACGGTAGAATATAATTCTGGCTCTTCCTATTCGGTTTTTGACGTGTACAGTCAAGCTCGTCATGTGTCAGCAGTAAATCAAATGGCAATTCCTGTACACTTCGGCTGAAGGCAAGTCGTTGGCCTTATTACAAAGAACAAGTGGGTGTATTATGAGATGGACGTGCGACGTGGATCACCTCCTAGGGTACAAACTAAACCGGACCTTTCGTATATCAAGTAAAACGTTTGATCGCTAAACGCTAGCTTTCACTTTCAATGGTGGTTATTGATTTCAGATTGTTCGCAATGCGAAACAACGTTGGACTGATTATCAAAGAATTTTCTTTTCACTTGTTTTGGCTTGCTACCAAATCGCTATCATAGCGAAAAGTCTTCACAATAGAGGCTTTTCATCGCCTATCATAGCGACAAACGCTATTTTCGTTTTATGTTTGGAACCATCATAATTATTTCTTTGTTCTAATACGAGGTAAGGACCGAATCGAAAATGCTTCATTTTTATGACTTTACAACAATTGCATGTAACAAGATCTGTCCTGCTGTTCAAACATGGTGAAGATGTACGGGAGAGTGTATTTTGCTATAAAAACGAGGTGCTTTTTCAGAGGACTTTCGACACAGGATTCACGAAATATCCAATCAGCCATAATGAAGCTCTATTTAGCGTTCGTTCTAGTAGTTTTTATCATCATGGCAGGTATATCGGGACCTGTTCGGCCCAGAACTCCTCCTAACTCGCCGAAGTAAAGTTAGCCTATCATCGGACTTTGAAGAGTAATGGTTGAATAAAAAATTGATTTAAGCGATGTTGTCAACATCGAAGAAAAACTTTCTCTTAATTTTCAATAAAATATCAATATCACAAAAACTAACCTAGTTCATGTGTTTTTTTTTAATTTTTTTTTTATTGTAAGGAAAAGGTTCACTTTCCTCCCTACCTATGTTTACCACGAATTATTCCGCACTTGGACAACTCTTATGGTATCGTTCGGCTCATGATAGGAAACTCCAATATTGAAAAAACTAAAAGGTGCAAAAAGATGTCAGTATCTTTCATTCACCAGAAACTTTCATTCAACGTCATTTCAGTTGGCTGAAGGTCTTCGAAATAATTAACGAAACTCTTCGAAACAATAATAAAATTTTGGCGGATAAACAAACTGTATTGAACTGTAAAAAAGCTATTTTATCATGCGAGTGAACTGAAAGCGCATACAATGACGTCATTGCGTTAAACGAACATTTTAAATAAATACAAAAGCTGACAGTTGAGCAAGTAGTAAAACATATTGAAATACTGTGAAATTGATGATTAGCCTGGCTACATTAATGACATTTTAGTTGCAAAAATCTTAAATTGCTTGTTTGTTTTGCTTTTAGAAATGTTGGGTTTTACATGAGTGAAATGAGCGTTTGACAGTTGCTGGTAAGTGAAAGTTGCAAAGGTTTAAAAGCGCTTTAATACAAAACCTTTAAGTTTCGTTACTACATTGCTTTGCAACCGTTGAAATCTGTATTAAGAATTAGCGACCTCAGCACTGCTGTGCAAACAGAGTAAAGATACACGAGGAGGCGTCCTTTGCAATAAAAAGAACTGAGTTCGACATGCGCTATTCAACACAGAGTGTGCAAAATATTCAAACAGCCATAATGAAGCTCCATGTAGCAGTTGTTCTAGTGGTACTTCTGATCATAGCAGGAATCGCACAAGCAGGTCGGCCTACTAAACCATATCTACCGCAAATTTAACGTTCTATTTAGATGCTCAATAGTTCTACTTAGACCGCGGACGATCAGCTTTTGAACAGTAATGGTTGAATAAAAAATGATTCAAGCGTTGTTGTCAACATCGAAGAAAAATTCTCCCTTTTTTTCTATAAAATATCAATATTACAAAAATTACAGGAAGAATTAAGTTCAAGTGTGATTTTTATTGTTCCCCGCAAGAAAAGAGATCCCTTAATTTCCTGTCTTTGTTCACCCCGAATTATTCGAAACAATATGGACAATTCTTATCGTACCAGTCGGCTTATGTTAGGAAACTTTAAGGTGCAAATATATGACAGCAACTTTCATTCAGTTGACTAAAGGTTTTCGAACTAAGTACATGCAAACACGACTCACAACAAGTTAACGTTAACTGTTAAACGGTAATCTTGGGCGGATAAACAAACTGAATTGAATTGTAAAAAGCTATTTTATCATGCTAGTACACTGAAAGCGCCTAAAACGACATTATTTCGTTAAACGATAATTTTAAATGTATGCAAAGCTGCCAGTTGAGCAAGTAGTAAAACATATTTAAATGCTGTGAAATTGATGTCTAGCCTGGTTACATTAATGACATTTTAGTTGGAAAAATCTTAAATTGCTTGTTTATTTTGCTTTTAGACATGCCTAGTTGGGTTTGATATGAATGGAATGAGCGTTTGACTGTTGCTGGTAAGTGTAAGTTGCAATGGTTTAAAAGTGCTTTAATACAAAACCTCAAAGTTTCATTACTGCATTGCATTACAATTGTTGAAATCTGTATTCAGAATTAACGAGTTCAGCACTGCTGTGCAAACAGAGTGAAGATACACGAGGGAGCGTCCTTTACAATAAAAAGAAACTGAATTCGACATTCGTTATTCCACAAAGAGTTCACAATCAGTCGTAATGAAATTGTACGTAGCATTTAGTCTTTAGTAGTATTTCTGATCATGGCAGGAATCTCACTAGCTGCCCGGCCCCGTCCACCTCCTGTCTCACCAGTGTAAATACAACTATTATCATGGTTTGAAGAATAATGGTTGAATAAAATCCAGTTCAAACGATATCTTCATCATCGCAACGACAACTCTATAAGAAAATCTCTTTGATTTTTAGTTAAATAAGTAAATCACAAACATGATGAACGAAAAATAGCTCACTAGTGGGTTTGTTGTTTTCTGCTAGGAAAGAGCTCCTGATCCTCTGTATGCAATGTTTTATACTGAACATCCTGGTTAATGTATCTTCTACAATTGTGCAAAGATGAACTTCAAACGCATCAAAAAAGTTTTGAAGAAAACATTGCCTGGGAGAAGCAAAAGACATGAAACAGAAGAAGAAGAAGATAGAAGAATCTCCCAAGACAATAGATGGAAACTTTTATAAGAACGATGACAAATTACTCAACGCCAAAATTTCACATATTACATAGAAATTGAAAAAAATGAATTCTGCTTACGTTATACGATAAACAACTTACGACTGTTTACAATTGTTTATTGCAGGTATGTCAAACTGCCGGCCCGCGGCCCGCATTGGGCTCTTCTAGAGTTTGGATGCGGCCCGCGATAGTTTATTGAGATTGATTTTTTGATTAATTTTTGTTTTATTTTAAGAATTGACTATCGAAAAATTGCATATATTTTAAAATCATCTGATTACGTTAAGTTTGCAAACTGTAGAAGTAAATGAAATATATCGAATGTGAAATTTTGTATATTTTTAAAACGATGTTTGCTGAACCATGTTGATTTTCTATTCAAGTTGAACTTTGCGGCCAGCGAATCATCGGAAAAGTATAAATGCGGCCAGCGAATCATTGGAAATGTATAAATGCAGCCCGCTAATGAAATGAGTTTAACACATCTGGTTTATTGGAACATCGGATACGAACATTTTTTGTAAGCAATCAACTGATCTCCAGATACTTTTTTTTATTTGATGCACCGGAAAATTATCCAGCTGCTGGAGCAAAGTCAGCAATATTTTGGAACCGACATGAACACCCCCCTGCAATAGTGCACTTTGCTATTCCGCCAAAGCATTGAATTTTGCAGACTCGGGTCGCAAAGCCGGAACATATACCCAGCCCTTCGACGAACTGGACGCCAACTGCCAACAGGGATAATATCAACACAAACAGGAGCGTACCCTTCATCGTTATGGTTTAACTAATGTCAAAAATGTAATATATTTTTCAATAAATTGCAATTGATTGGTAGATTCTTATTTCCTGGTTACTCTTACTTCCTTTTTTTAGTGTCGAATAAGGATGGATCCACTTTTCTCAGTATCCTTGGGCTGGCTCTTATATACCTATTGATGGAGCTCTGAAAAGCTATGTTTTGGTGCTTTCGACGCTGCAATCACAAGTGTCTACAGAGTAAACAACAGCTACGAATCAGTGTACAATCTATACTGCATGCCAAAATTTTGACCGCACAAAAAAGTCGAAAATAAAATGAAGCTTCTTGATAAGCCTGTACCTCAAAACAACTGCAGACGTTCCATGGCAAACCAACGAAAAATTAATCTACCGCACAAAGAACAATCCTTAAAACATTAGGTTCTTTCTTCATCAAAAAGTCGAAGCAGTTTTAATACACTCTACATGCCGTCAACACACGACATGAAACACTCAAAAATCTTTATCACCGTTACCACCTCCACTAAAAGTCTTTATAATGCGGAATACTCTTTTCGAAGGTTTCTACACTCAACGATGTAACAGTTTTGAAGAAGGCGCTTTACATGATAATATTTCATTAAAGTGAATCTCTTCTTTCGGTTATACGATAAACGTATTACAAATGTTTACAATCGTGTGTTTGAATGTTTTTAACACATAGATGTTAACATGTATTTTTGAAGACCAAGTTTTCAAATTATTCTTTTAATAATACACCGTTGGTTTGCCCACAGAAACACCCAGCAGCGGTGCATTTTGCTATTCCGAAAGGACATTGCATTGTACAGGCTTGGCTCTGCGCTCTGGAACATACAGCTATCCCCTCGGTGAGCTGGACGCCAACTGTCAGCAGAGTAAATAGCAATACTAATAGGAGCGTACACTTCATCGTTATGGCGTCACTAGTGTCAAAAATGCAGTGTATGTTTCTATACACCCGAGGAAACAAGAATAGCACCACCCTGTTTTTTGCCGATATCTTTTAAATGTCCATTAATTTTGAACTTTTTCCAGTTTGGAACGTTAGCTTAATCACTTTTACAACTTTTCAGTGAGTTACGATCGTATTATTTCGATCTATTAACGTTTAAGTCAAATAATTCACTATAAAGCATGGAAGTAAAAATAGACACCACTTTGGTTTTTGTTCTAGCAATTGCAAATATTTCAACAATCAACAATTTTAATTGGATGTAAAGGATATCATAAGTTAGAATAGAGCTCAAACTATAGAAATTTAGTTTTATTA
>KE524585.1:33369-60887 GCA_000441895.2 Anopheles sinensis | reverse complement strand
AAAAAGGGAACCCCTAAAGAGCCCTAATTACTTATGTTTTATCTCCAAACAAGATTGCTTATCTGAGAGAAAACCCAAGGCGACGAGTTTTGTCTCATGCGCCGAAATTTATTTGGAAAAATAAATTAAAACCGTGTTTCTTCACCCGAACCCCTCCCGATTCAGCACCGTTTTGCGCAAACCAAAGGAAGGAAGTTTGACTGCGCTCAATTTATGATTGATAGTAAATTACTGCTGACATCAAATCCAATTAACTGCACCATTCAATGGTCCTACGGAAGGGAGACTAAATCCGGTGCTACAAATCACGGTCGGTCCTGCCGCAGCATCGATTAATACGAGGACCTTAGTGGGAGCATGCAGACCCTGCAGACTCTGTGCGCCCAGTTTTTAATCGTGTTTATAATGCTTGCACAAATCTTACCCAAAACCACGGTCGAGGTGTGTCTCAAGCGATGTACGTTCATCGTTCGTTGCCAGCACAGAAGCCGAAAATGTCTGGAAGTGCGCAAGATTAATGGCACGCGAGCATGAACATGAGAAGGGCGCAGCCGGGCAGACACTGATGGTGATGGTCGTCGGGCAAAAGCGACGATGTTTCGGAAGAAGAGACTCGCAAAAAAAAAACTACATAAACCAGATTTAACGCGCAACATAACGCGTGAGATAGGAAGAGACGGGTTTTAAACAAACCATAAGAAAAAAGATGTGTTTAAGAGTCGCAGAGAGACGAAAGTGATAGTTCGTGTCGTTTGATATTATTTCCTTTAAAAACTCAAACGACGACATCTAAAGATTGCGTAATGATTCGTTTCTTTATCCAAAACGACTTAGAGAATGATCCATCTCAAACACCAAAGCCCTGACAGTTTTTTGCTATTACTTCTCTAGAAAAAAAAAGTTGAAATAGGTTCCTCTAAGCCAGTGGTCGGCACAGATTTCCAGGAAGGGCCAGATGATCGCGCGCTCGATATAGCAGGCCAGATACTCCCAACGATATTTCAAGGTTTTGAAAGTGATAAATTTTTTTTATCAAATAGATTTTATAACTGTTTTAAATCTGAAACTACCACAAACTAGTAATTAAACTAAATACAGTCGACTCTCGATAATTCGAAGTTGGAGGGACCCAGAAAAAAGTTCGATTTATTGAGAGTTCGAAATATCAAGAGTGGTAGGAAATAAAATTAATAAAATACGTCTTATGCACATTGTTCTATATTTTAGGCAAATATGTACAAAAATAAATGGTTATTTTATTTTTTACATTTTTTAATAAATGGTTATTTTTTAAACAAAATAATCTGTATTTGTTTAATTTTTGGTAAAAAGCATTGAGGTTCACTTCGTCCATTACATTTTCAATAGTAAATATCGATTTTAAAACAACGTCATTGCTGGCACCTGACTGGAGCCAGAAGTCTCGTATCTTTTTTAGTGAACTTTCCGCTTCTTTTACCTTTATCGGGGCAGAATGTGACACGTTCTATCACGTTTCAACTTCCTCAGCACTTCGAATTGTTGCGAGTTGAGTGAGTAGAACTTCGAATTACCGCGTGAATAAAGCAACCCAGCTTTGAATTTTACTTCGAATTACCGAGTGTACCAAATCGTATTGGTTTTATTCGAAATAGAGAGAGTTTTCCAAGGGACTATTGATTTACTTCGAATTATCGAGAGTTTCGAAGTATCGAAAGTTTGAATTAGCGAGAGTTGACTGTATTTGAAAGTATTGCTTTTAACCATTGATTTTTATACTAATTTCATTGGATTTGGTTATGTTAGTAACCAAATACTTCATTTCAACACAATGCTTCATTTATTTTCTTTTAAACTAATTTATTATTCTTGAAACCTTTTTTTAATTTTTATATGTTATTTTGCCGTTGGCATTGTTCTAAATCGTAAATATTAGAGCGACAACAGTCAAAATACGTTCGTCAATGTAAAAGAAGTAGAAAAATAAAGTATACGAGGAAGATGTCTGATATTGGAAGTATCATTTATTTACAGAAAGATCATGTATTTAAGAAATAGTATCATGGACAAAACCAATATGAAACGAACTGCCTTTAACAAATTTTACTTAAATTTTCTTCTGGCTGGGTCTACCAGAACCGAAGGGCCGGATTTGGCACGTTTGCCGACCCCTCCTCTAAACCAACAGAAACATTTCTTTAAAACGTTCATTAACCTCTGCCGTCTGGTGGATCGTAATCCTTCCGCGACTTTTATCGTCCAGCTTTAAAGTGCCACCATACACGTCACTGTCAATACATCCAGGGTGAGGCTAATTGTGTCCTTCTTCGGACGGCCTCGGAGCCTCACGTCCCCAGAGATTTCACTCTGAAGGGCGACCGGTTAAGAAATAATTAAATTACACAACAAGTACCGCCACCGGAGTAGCGTCCTGCCACGCACCTCTTGCGCAATGGCGAACGGTGGTTCATTAATTAAACGCCGTCATAATTGAACCGACGGTTCCTAACACGGACGAATCTACCGGGAACTGGAACCTCGGTCACCAGATTCGCACCACGTTCGAGCCTTCGCATATGTGTACATGCCATGCACGCCATGCCACCGAAAGCTGCTGGTTTAGTGCAGCGTGTAAAACGGTCGGCCGCAACATGCACGTCGGGCGTTGTATCTGGCCGAGGTGTAAATTACACGAAATCGAACTCCGTACATCCGAACGAGCGAAAGTTAGACATCGTCGGAGGAGCACAGAGGGGCGGCAAGTGTGCAACAAGCGAATGTCTCCATAAACACGCAGCAGTGACTTCCCAGAGACCACCAGAGGGGTAAATGGAATGGAACATCATGGATGGGCATGCGATCCACCAGCGACGGACGTCTAATACCAAATGGCGATGAAAGGTGTGAGATAACGCAGAAGTCACCAGATGGAATCTGGACAAGCGAACAAGTTCGCTTGCTTAGTACACCCGGTTTCATGTAAACGGATCTGCGGCATCGAATGTCGGACCGGCTTGAAGCAATTCGCTCGATAATGATACAGGTTAATTTTCATTCACAGTCAGTAATATTTATTATCACCGATCTGAACTGTTGAAAGTAGTTAATGAATGAGTGAAGCATTTGGTTTTGAAGTAAAATATCATGATAGAAAATGAAATTCGTTTTGGCAGATGGATAAATACTTCTAATATGGCTTAATTTGAAATTTATTTACTGAGAAACTAAAGGCAAACGATTCCTAATATGTTTTAAAATGTTTTGGAAATGTAAATTCGACGAATTAAATTGAAGATTTTCTGAATATATTCAAATTAAGCACAAAGCTTCAAAGAATACATTTCAATTGAGTACAACAGATTTGGATTCATGAATCTGACTGACTCTTTGCCTCCATTTATTTCCAAAGATGCATTGTTGTTTGACTAACGGATTAATTAGAGACCAAAAATCACTATAAAATGGGAAGAGTAGACTCTCCTGCATTTTTTTGCATTTTCGCACAACTCATACAAATCTCAGATTTATTAAAGACTCAGTCAAGATTCGTCAAAGATTCATAAAGATCCATGAAAGTTTCGAAAAATTCATCAATGTTTCGAAATTTGAATCCTCAAAGATTCATGAATAAATCGGAATAAGTCTTCGGTCAAAGATTCATATGAATAAATCTCGCCAAAAGATTGATAAGTCGTATTTCCAATACATTTGGAAATAAATAAATAATTATGTACCAGAGAAAACTGTTACTTCAGGCCGTGTATACACTTGATAATTTTGTTCAGGAAGTACGAACCAAAAAGTTCCGAAATTACACTTTTTTGTATATTCAAAAACATCAACTATGCTGCAAAACTCTTTAATGACGAGGAGTCAAAGTGCGCAATTATAAGATAAATGGTCAATGGTGAAAAAAAATACCTTGAAAGAAAATATGACGAAGAGTTGATACTACGCTATTCATGTGAATCTCGTTCACTCCTTCTTGAAACTGTTAAATTTTCATTTTATTAATTTGATCAGTATCAATTACTTTGCTGAATTAAGCTTAAGAACAGACCGATAGACTTTACGGACTTTTCACTGATATCAATTTATTAAAAAAAAATGTATCCTCTAGACCAGGGGTCGGCAAAGTACGGTCGCCAACTGATTTAAGAAAGAAAGAAAATTTTAGTGCAACATATAAAAAAAAATCTCTATTCTTGACGGATTTGTTCACGATATCACTCTTGGCTTTTCCCCAAAACTGTACGTTTACATTGTTTGACGAGGTCTCCAATGGCAGGAGACTTCCTCGTATACTTTTTTAGACTTTTTCTATCTTATTTTCATGATCGCTCGACAATTTCCAAGCATCCGGCGCCAAAATAACATAACACCCCCACAATAGCTACAGTCAAGGAACACAACTTTCGACACCTTTATGAATTATAAATATAGAACACAATATTCAAAAGTTTCCATAAAACTTCGACATTTGAGTAGAGGATTAATGTCGATGGCAATAAAAATGTCGATGGTAATTTAGAGTACAATGAACCAAAAGTTATATGTTGAAAAAGTACATAATTCAACGAAAATAAGGCTACATGGCTCAAATAGTTAAAGGTATAAAGATCAAATATTCTATTTAACAACACAGTTTTATGTAACTTAACTATTTAAAAAATAAGATACTTGAGTTAAAAAGGGTTTAATATTACTTTCCGGCTATCCGGGTATCCGGCCCGCACTTGCGAGTTCTTTTCCATCATCTGGCCCTTTTTAAGAAACGCATGCCGACCCCTACTCTAGACAAACGTTTAAAGAGTATCTACAATCATGTTTATAGTCACCAAGTATTCAAAATAGCCTATCTCACCGCCTCCCTCTAACCAGATAAAACAGTGATCTGAACGGACAAGCAAAAGCGTCGGAGTTTGCGCACACCCTTATTGCTCAATTATCGGTAATTGATCATTGTTTGTTAACCGCCGACCACATCGGAAACGCATCATTTGTTCAATTACCTGCCAACCTCAACGCAGAGTCCACAAGTCGCAAGGGAAAGTAAAGGCAGAGAAAACCCTTCTTCAAACCGACGGTTATCGATGGCCGTCCCTTTGGTGAACTGCCACGCGACCGTCGGAACGGAAGAAAGTGCCACTTTCGATCGGGAGCGGTCGAAATGTGCAGTCACCTGACGTACTGTCGAACGTGAGTCTGGAAGGTGCCCTCGTTTCCGTGCAATCGCTAGGTCATGGACGCCCTGAGGGGCCAACATCGAGGAAAGCTGTAGCTCACGCTAACCTCATCAAAATGGGTGCACGTCAAAAATACAAACGTATCCGACGGCTTCCTGAAAGCCATGGTGTTCCGCAAACGGACTGTGAAAGGTTTCAGGTGAGATCGCTTCAAGGAAATCCTTTTGCTTTTCATGCCATCCATTTCACGCCACAGGTGATGGACTTCAACCTGCGACTGAAAACGTAAAGTGCCCAAGAAATCGTAACTTTACCAAGAATGGTTGAGCCGAATGCACTCCCACGAAGACCGCTCGGGCTTGGATCATCGTGGCAACAATTCAATTCTTCCCTTCACACCCTTCGCGTGGAGGCGGCGTTAGAGCTCCAACAATTTCAGTGTCTCGTTGGATGACGTTAGCACGAGATAAATTTGGACGGTTACGCCCGGCTCGATTCGAATTTGCAATAAATTTTCGTAAAACACATTCCCGGCATACCAGAAGAGACGGAAGCTTTGCGGCGCTGCACTGCTGCAGACATCTGGTTGACATTAGATGCAACGATCAGCGGGGGAATAAATTGTTCAGAAATGATCCGATGAAAGCAGTACATATGTGTGCAAACAGAACTTGTGCACAATTTCTGCACAACATCTTCACTTTATTGCATCTCATAGATCTTGCTCTGATCGTGGTTATTTTTATCCAAATGCAAACCATTTCTACCTTTCTAAACGAAAATGGATGAGCCTGGGTTGTTTATTATTGATCTCGGAAATGTGATTTATTATTGTATCAATTCAATATTGCTGTAGAAATTTCGAAAATATCTACTTATGCAAAGGAGTTATTACAACAAACAAATTATTTTTACTATATCTTGGTACAGTTTCCACTATTTCTATCCAATTCCAAATAAATCCAATTAAATTATTCCTTGCATGTTCAATGATTTCCTGCATTCCTTTTCCCGTGTTATGCGGCCTTCGTAGAGAGTGCACTTAACCGATCACCGCGTTTTTTCACGTACAAGATTAAACATCCTAGCAACTAGCTAATAAGATTGGTTTATTTTTTATCAGTTTATCCAGTCGTTTCAATTTTCCTTACCATACAACTAATGTTATTTATAATAGTTAACAAAAAACGGCGAAACCCATGTTTGAATATTCAGTTTTGTACCATTGCCACTGGGTTCTTACTTATATTTTACTCTTGTGCTGCAAGGTTTTAATTTCGTCTTACTTTACCGTTGTTTGATAACGTTGGTCGATATGGACCAACTAAACAAACATCATTCGAAAGAAACAGACAAAAACAAATCCAAACCCTGACGCTCTGTGTTTTTCCAAAAACACGTTTACAGTATTTTGTACAGCTTTACATGTAGGGTGTTCATCTCGGATATCTAGAACGTCGATGACTAACTCGAATGATAGAATTGATAAGACGTTTAAAAATAAACTAATAATAATGACAAACGGTTCTTGTCGAAAAATCCCTACAGACCGATTGTAACCAATGGCTCAAAAAATTGTAAAGAATGTACAGATTAGAATTAATTTCAACAATTATGAAGCAAAATGATAGCGACAAATATTTATCTACAGTCTATCTGATATTTTTACTAAAACGTATTGATGATAGTCGAATGTGTTGTTTGCATAAGAACATTCTTGATCAATCCAAATGATACAATTTGGATAAGAGCGATCGCCAGGGCGATAAAATAGTCGATCACAATCATCAGCGACGACACTATCGCGAATGGAGCGAATTCATGCTGGGAATGCTGGCAATCGAGCGGATACATTTATTTCACACAAAATCAACCCCACAGGTTCTACCACCCGCGATCAACGAACCAACGAAGAAATGTACGTGTGGTCGGGAACCTAAGACCACCTCAAGAACACCCAACGACGCCCAACCAAATCTGTTATGATTCTGCTAATTCTGCACGAGATTCACAGTTAGCCAGCACTAACGATTAACGGTCGTCCGGTAACGTGCGTCCACGTCGCCATATGGACGCGTCAAGCGATCCACTCGGCGTCTTAAGACCTTCCCTGGGAACGGCGCGCACGGTACAGATCGTTCTCGATTATATTTATAGTTCCGGAAACCGAAGCGCATCGTAACAAAGGCAACGCTCTCGAGTCGGTTTGCTTTCCAAAACATATGCCAGACCGCCCAAATCGATCGACCTGTTCCATCGGGCGAAAACCCGGGGCATGCCAAGCTGGACCGGGGTATGCCAAGGATCGCCGCCAACGGGCACCGTCGTTCATTAGTACGATAAAATTTATTAATTGCTCACATCGTAAATTAATGCACAAATAAGCCACGTTGATCCCAAACCGTATGCGGCACGTTTATAGCAACACGATCGACTGTGGGTCAAGCGGGGAAACGATGTTAAATGGCGCCCATCGGCAAACGACATCCGAGCATTTCAAGTGTCTTTAAATGGAATTTCCTTGGTTTTATTTATTTTCGGCAAATGCACATCTTACGACGGTAGTGGAGTAAATTCAACTAACCTTGCTCAATCCAAGCGTTTATCTCATCGTTTTAAAATTCGCTTAATCTTTGGCTTCTTGGCTTCTAGGATGCTCAACTTCTTAAGCCTTACATTTTCTCTTTCTTTGAATTAAACTCACTGATCCTATATTGCACTGTAAACTAAAGCAAATAAGTTCTCAAATTTACTTTTATATTTTTAACAAAGCCTACTTGATTTTCAAGGCAACTTAAATTTGATTCCAACATTCTTGGTTGCTTCGTTTAGCCTTAAAATGCCAACTCTGGTTAACCATGCGGCTTTTAATTTGTTTTCAACATGTAGCTCACATTACGGATTGATTTTTTCCTATCAAATCTAAATAACTGCAGCGATCTAATCAGTTATATGCAGTTATATACATAAATGAATCTTTCTATGATAATCATATCATTTTTATCGTTCTACAAGTTTTAAATTACACAGAACTGGCGTTTTCTTCTTTCTACATTCATCTCGACGGCCATTCTTGAATTCCGACAAAAATTTATCTAAAAACGAATTTTAATAACAGTTTCTCATGTGTCCGTGGCAGGATGTAGGTTACGTGAATGCAAGGTCACGGGAGGTATCACAAATAAAACAAACAACCCAATACAAACATAACATAAGTACTTCGACATCATTCATGAATAATTTTCATTCAGCCTGGGCCTGCAAAAAATCCAGTTTACCGAATGCAATATGCAATTTGGGAACAAGAACAAATGAAAACATTCAACGGAACAGCCGCTTGTAAAGCTATCGCTCAGTATATAAACGAAGTCAAAAACGATGGGAGAATGTAGGTTAAATGAAACCACTGTTTCCACAAAGCAATTCAGATTCAGGTTTACCTAAATCCAAGGCTATTTTCAACAGATTCTCCAGAGAAATTGCCATTATGATATCCGAAGCCCTACTTAGAAGAAATACACTGAAAGCTGTTGACGATCCGGAAGTGTTAACCTCAAGTATGTTGTGGATTCTCCGTTGCAGAATGATCTGAGCGGTTTCGAGATGACTGATATATATTGGACAGATAAAGACATTGATGAAGCCGTGAATTTTCACCCCAATAAAGCATCTTAAGGAAAGTAATCGTCAAAATTTGTGTCTCTTTTTACTTGACCTTCAAAATCTATGGCGTAGTACCGATTACAAAAATATTCTTACGTTTTCAACCGATTGGACGCAAACGATGGAATTTTACCCGATAAAAGCAGCAAATGAAGCAAAATGGAAAACAATCTAAACAACGGACAAAACTATTCCCTTTCATGGACAACGTTTCATGGTCCGTAGAACCAAGATCGTAGAAAACGAAACTCCACAACAAGATGATGATGAATCCACAGCAAGCCGCCTAGCTCGTGCCAAAGAGAACTAGCAACTAGAGAACGAGTAAACCGGCAAAACAGGAGTTTAAAAGCAGAACCAGTTTACCTCCTGCACAAGTTAGCACCACAGTTGTCGGGCGCGCACGCGGGAATCAGAACAAACAATCCAATTATCGGCGGATTACCGCAGCGTGAGCAGTCGAAGAATCCGACCGAACCTCAGCAATTAAGTTTATTATGGTGGCTCTCTGCGAGGTAGCATCTTCACGCCACCGTTACGCATTCGTCGAAGAACTGGGCTAGTTTAAAAGCCAGCGTTCATACCTTCGATACCTGATTTTCCAATTTCGATTTCATTCGCCCCGATTCCTCGATCCGCCACGGATTCTTGCCCCCCATAGGCCGTCCAATTGCATCCTTCGTTTCGTTTTACTTTCTTCTTTCAGAGCCTGCTGCTACCTGATCTTCCACCGTGCACGGAAAGTAATTGGGTGCGTTGAAACGGATGAGGAAAAGTGGAGCATAAGCTGCCGGTTCGCTGGATCCCTTGCGCAACAAGCCCTATAATTTGGGCCACAGCTTCAAGAACCAGAACCCGACGGCCACGTCCTCGCCAGGAGAAGATTAGTTTGAACACATTCTTAATTTTTTCTTAAGCCTGAAATTTTGGATGCTGCAGGAGAGAACGATTTCGAACGATCGCAGGGCCGATTCCAAATCAAATGTAATCATTCGGTTAACTTTTATCTCGTTATGCCCCGTATCACCAATGGGGTGAGAAAATTATGGGCCTTAGATGAATACGAACGGATCATCATAAAAATACATTTGGGATTTAATTCCACTATACCTTGGACTCTGCAGTATATATGGTATTTTTAATTCATATTTCATTTAAATTCTTAACGGTTCACTTATTTGTTGAAAAATATATACAATAGGTTTGTAGGATCCAACCCTCAAGAAAACAAATAATTACATTTTTACTCCAGACAATAGAAAGAACAACTAACGGTTCAATTATTAATTAAGCACCTTATTCCAAATGACAAATTGTACCATCACAGCAGCATCATTTAACATTTAAATTCGTTCCACTTCGATCCAACTTCTAAATCATGCGGGTACCGTTTTAGCTCGACGGACCCAAAAGGGCCCGCGGTCGGGAAAAATTTCCGTACAATATTTTATCGAATATTCGATGAACTTTTCGTGCGTGAATCTAACACCTCATTAATAGTAACTGTCGTTTGGTTTTAGAAAAAAAAACAAAAAAAACAACCTGTGTCGATATTTTGGTGGTGAGGTAACAAAACACCTTCCCAAAAACAGACCCCGGCTGATTTATGCCTTTCACCGTTTTGGGTGTTATTTTGGTTGTCTCACCTTGGCCCTAACGCGTTTGTTTATCACCATTCTTCTTCGGGAAAGATTTTTCCCGTAACGAACGTTCTCTCCGCGCGTTTTGCTCATTAATCCAGAAATCGTTATCCAACCGGTCGGATTTGCCACCGAAAGGGCTGCCGCCTGAGCAACACGACACAGAGGGGGGTGTAGGTGGAAGGGAAGGAAACTCAGCGCCACCTTCCGATCCCAGTGCGGGAAACACCAGACTTCCACAACGCATCATTCGCCCGTAAATCACTTCCTTATTCGATCGCAAGCAAGTCCGAAATCCCTTCCCGCAGGAGGCTGCGGTGTGTGACAAAATGGCTGCACATACACACACACGGGCACCGGCATCTAGGCAAGGTTGGTAGGCGCAGGTAGGCGTTGTTTTACATAACTTCCTTCGACGCGTCGCCGCATAGGGGATCGCTTAGGTGGGACGCGAGCGCGGGCGTCATTAACGAAATTTTGTTTGACTCTTTCACCGTGGCGGAGGATGGTGTCGACGGCTGGAGCATGTATAAACTTTCTAACGCCTACCACCCACCCGATTTTACACCCTCCCGAACGCGTCGATCGATGTATCGATTAAGCCGAGCAACAGCCGATAAATGCATGTATGCGGCATAAGCGAACCTTCAGCCGGGGTGTAATTTCTTGCACCATCCGCACAAATGCCAGGTACGGCGGTTCGTGTGTTAGGATCGGTTTAGTTTTCATTTTACATGTAACACTGTTTTGCACCGAGAGTGAAAGTAAATATTAAAACAATAATTAATTAACCATGTCCAGCATAACACAATCGCCCCTATGCGTGTCAGTAGCTCAAGTAACTCTCGATTACTTGAGTCAAGACGTTGGATTAACAGCTTTTCTTCACTTTTGTTTTCTGTGTACTTTTTCGTCGTTTCGAGTGCCCTGGTTGTTGCATATAAAATCATTAGTATATCAATTAAAACCGCATTAAAACATCACTTTAATTACGTTAGCAAAAAGGAAAAATCTTCAAGCAAAAAAAACATAGGAAACATGTTTTCCCCACAGATACTAAAATATACCAATATATAACGCAAGACAAGACAAGTAAATGACAAAAATTGATGTCATGTTACATATATTGCAACAAAATTAAATTATCCACAGTTATACAGCATTTAAAATCCTACAGCTGAACATAAGCGTAGTGTTTTGCCTACGCTAATTTTCCAAAAAAAGCCAAGCTATTTCTTAGGTCATTCTATTAATAGTTCATATTCCTAAAGGGAATTCTATACGAGTTAATGATAAAATTTAACTTAATCGACAAGTGGCTGAAATCAAAATGTTATGTTAGATTTAACGAGTAACTTGGATTTAAATTCTAATTTTAAGTTCAATTAGATAGAAAAGTACCTTGCACAAAACAAAATTAATGACAACTAAACGACAACACTGAAGTAAAATGTTGAGCAAAGACATATACAAATAGACAGGTAAAAAAATAAATCTTGTCTGGCTTTACGGTAAATTTTAGACTACGAATCATATGCAAAACAAAAACTTAAA
Organism: Anopheles sinensis; assembly: GCA_000441895.2. Taxonomy (NCBI): domain Eukaryota; kingdom Metazoa; phylum Arthropoda; class Insecta; order Diptera; family Culicidae; genus Anopheles; species Anopheles sinensis. The sequence goes on along the minus strand of KE524585.1, from coordinate 48,865 downwards.
AATCTATTACCTAGAGCAGGTATGTCAAACTGGTAGCCCGCGGACCGCATGGGGCCCTTGTAGACTTTGGATGAAGCCTGTGAGATTTGTTATTTTTATTTAGTTCTATGAATTGGTCACCGAAAACATGAATATTATATTGACATCATTTGAGTACATTAAGTTTGCCAGCTGCTATAGTAAATGAAAGATATCGAAAGTGGAATTTTGTACATTTTTAAAACAATTTTTGCTAGACCATGCTGATTTTCTTTTTAAGTTCCACTTTACGGCCCGCAAATCATCGGAAATGTGTAAATGTGGCCCGCTAATAAAATGAGTTTTATGCATCTGACCAAGAGGTACACTGATCGAAAATGTGCAAAATTCTTCATTTTGACAGCCAAAAGTAAAGTTGGACACTTGCTTTTAAGGTTTAATACGTGGTTGGTTCAACTATTTTAGAGGTTTTTGTACATTAAATTTTATTTCTGTTAAGTTCTATGACTGTTGGTTGAAGCCTGGCAACAGTTTTTACAAGATTTACTGCACATTTTTGGCCAAATTTCTTTCTATTGGTGTTTTGTTTTTTGTTTTTGTTTGTTGTTTAATTTATACAAATAGAAATGATGGAGAGAGTAGACGGTTGCTTGTAGAATGTTTCCATAATGGCATTTATTAAATCAGGGACATGAAAACAAATACTTACGGCATAAATTTGTTTTATTTACTCTACCGTTTCAAGCAATTCCCTCTACCCAAATGCATAAGGAAAGCCTGAAAACAAGCAAACTCTTCTCATCAATTGCTCGATTAAATAAATGTATCGTTTATTGCCGAAATCTAATCACGCGGGATTATTCTTTTACATTCCATCAACGAACGTTTTCTTCTTTAATGTCAAATTAAATCCCAAACTAAGACTCTTTGAGTTAAATTTAACAAAATTGAAAAAAATTAGGATGAATTGAACTGTAAAACCTCTACTTGTTGTCGTCAATTGTTTCTCCGTACAGTTTTGAAAAACATCCAAGTGTAGAAAAATAAAACAACCCACCAATCAGGCCATTAGCACACGCACAGATAAAGTGTTGCACGCGCCACAACCGACGCGGTGTACATTTTTCCACGAAACGATTGTTTGATGAAGCTGTTTTCTTATTTCCATTTCATGGACGTCACGTAGGAGCCATCGGTGGCCCGCATGAGGCACACGGGGTACCGGTGCTGCGTCGATCCAAAATGTCATAAACAGTGACTGCCGGATTTTCTAAGACACGGTCAACATAAATCCCTCCACTACAAAAAGCCCATCCGGGAGGACCCGCAAACAAAACGAAAAAACATTGCAAATTTATTGGTCCCCGAGAAGTCTGTAAAAACAGTCTCAACGGTAGCTTCGGGGGTCTGCTAGAGCTAGAAACTTCGTTTGCGCACGATTTGTTTCACCGGTCGTAGAAAAATTATGTTGTCGCGTTGGTTTCCGCGAGCGGCCTTTTTAAAAAATACCAACGGTGTCAATGAGTTTATTGTCTACGCGGCAGCAAGCCATCAGTGGACGGTTAGATTTTTTTTCCACCCACCTCCTACCTTTTCAGCAGTACATTTTCCGCCTATTTCTAACAATGGTCACATCTATCGACCCGGAGAAGAGCCTGTTCTGCCCGGTTGGACGATACCGAGCCCGCGGAACGTGCCCAAACGTGGTTCGCGCTGGGCAGAATGCTAATGTGGGGTCGCCTGAACCGTTTCATCGGTCCATCTGACGATGGTCTTCTGCGGACTTTCTTATCAGCCAAACCCCGACATTCGATCGTCGGTTTCGTTGCCCATACGGTGGTGACTCTTTTGTGCGTAAGTTGCTGAAGCAAACGAGTCACCAAACGCACTGCCAGAAGAGCAAGAAACGCTAAGCGAAGGGACAGGGTTGGTCCAATCTTACCGATGCGTGACACGTGAGATCTTCGTAGATTTTCACCGCCCTGCCGACGCTAGAATTCGTAATGTGCCACCCGATGGACTTTGCCAGTGGTTTAAAACTGTGCTGCGTCCGTCTGTCCGTTACCGGAGCTCGAACGAACGACGGTTGATGTTGGTCACGTTAGCCGTTTATTTATGACAATTAGTGCCCCGCCATCCGGAAGGGGCCAGACGGATGGGCTGCTGGCGGTTTTGGGACGGGATTCTGCACGAGACACGAGCTTAACACCTTCATTGGCACCTTTCTAATCATCTGATCCGTCTCGGCACGATTGTTCCCGATTGAATGATCTAAATCTCCGCCATGACCATCTTAGAACAGTGGACTGCTTCATAACGAAAATTTGGAAATATGTTGCTTGTGTGATAACCCGAAGGATGCATCCAACAAAATAATATTAAGTTATGTCATAGGACCAGACCTTATCCATTAGATTAGTAAAAATAACAAAACACTACTTAATACTACAACTACCGAACCAGTCATTTTGACTGGTCTAATATCTTCCAATTGCAATACTTTTTTTTTGTTGTGGAACACGATTCCAGCGAAGTTAATGCAAGAATTTTACATAATTATTAAAGTGTTCATTTCTTAAAGTCGAACGAAAAAAATCTCTTTCGATATTGGAAAAAAGTCTTGGGCAACACTACCAGGACCAGTCATTTTGACTGGTTAAATAAAATACGCAATAAAAAGGAAAAAAAACTAAAAACAAACTTGAATAAAGCTTCTTTTGGTTTTAGAAAAACCATATCTTTTGTAACAAGTGGTAGTAAACAACTTCACTCTATGAAGCGATCAAATTAATTTGTTATAAGTTAGTACTGAGTTCATGCTTACGTAAAGTGCTCGAATAATAGTTGTTTGTAGTTCCAAAATTCATTCATAGATTCAATAGAGTATTCATTCATTAATGATAAAATTAAATGTGAAAATGGACCCTTTTAGTTCCTGAACCGTAACCTAATATAAATAAACATTAAACGTATAGCAGATCGTGGAAATTGCTCGCAAAACAAATACCAGTCATTTTCAACAACTACCAGAGTTGCTAGCGAAAAAAATTCCGATGTTAATGAGATGATAAAACAGGAAATTGTATAACTTAAAAATCGAGATGGTTCAAAACAATGATGGTGCAAAAATTTTAAAATCGTTTTGGAAAACTAAATTTCAAATGATTAGAATGGTAAAACAAGGCCACACTGTAAGAATGTATAAGGAGCTAGAATTAAATATGAATTACGACATCGAATCAATTTAATGTGTATCCGGTCTTTTTTGTTTGTGTTAACGGTTTGATTTGTAAAAGAAGAAAATAAGACTTTTTTAAGGATGTTAACCTGTTGGGCTATACCTAATTATACAATGCATTTGAAAATGCATTTGTACTTTTGGGAAAAAAATAATCATTTTCGATTTGTGGTGCCATTCTCTGTCATGCAATTCTGAACTGTTTGTGTTATGCAACGCAAATTTTCTTTCAGAAACTAAGTTTTTGCTCGTAATTTATAGAAGTTCGTAGGTTTTTAGAAATGAAAATGAAAGATATAAATAGGTAGGAAGGTTAAAAATTGATCCGTTAAATTGCCCCATCTTATTTGGAAAGGTATGCAATTTTCAGATATAATTCTAGTCAATAACAAAATTAAGACATTGTACAAGGTGTAATTTAAACCTATAGGCTATTTAGTATTGCAACAACCAGTGGGGGTTGCTACCATAATTTTTGCAAGTTTGGTATTTAACCACCAAAAGATTTCCTACGTTTTAATAGGATTAGTTACTGGTGTATTTCCTCTTCATTAAAATATCATTCTCTGTATTTTCTGTTTGGTAAATACCAAAATCCCTTCGACGAAATATGCCCATCGTTCCTAGCCGGTATAGGAAGAGAAATATATCCGCTGAAACTGTTACAAAAAAATGCCTGTCCTAGATCAGTACAAATCGGGCTGAACATGCGTAAATCTTCCCTCTTCCTTCCTGGCGGCAACTGACCTATGTGCGCGGGGGCAAAATATAGCTCGTGACATAAACGCTGCCAGACAGTTATGCTACTCACATGTCAGGTTAATACTGCTCGGTCGAAACGGGATGAGCAGAGGATGCCCGAGATGGCGACACGCACGAAATGACGAAAAAAAACCACACCGCACAAACGCACACGAACACGCACTCAAGAGAAACGATCCACGTTGTCCGGTCGTAATGCGCTCGCAGTTAGCGGCCTTTTACCCGAGACGATCCCTCGATGGATTTGGAAAACGCGGAGAAAAATCACTTGAAAAACAACGCACACGACGCCCCCGGAAAAGCGGCCCGGGGGAGGGAAAAACACACGGCACACATACACCAACTGCACCGACACACACGCACGTTGTGGGCCAATAATGGACACATCAAGACATTTTTTCTTCCTTTACCCACCCGTTTTCCTCTTAATTCTATTTTAATCGAATTTTTCCGGCACGGCGCGATGCACTGCACTGCACTTTTCCACCTGCACTTGAACCGACGGGATAACTGCGTGAACTTGTACGCGCCTTTTCGAAACGCACTATTTATGTAAACAGATTCTTGAACATAATTCTCGGGGAGATTTGAAGCAACTGATCTTTTTTTTCTAATTTTCAAACTGTAGCTGACAAAAACCAATCCCTTCGCTGCTTCCTACTTAGCCAAGGTTTAACCAATTTTTCTTTTCAAACGACCTATTTTTCGGTCTCAAACGACCAAAAAAAACTTGATGTTTCCCAACATATTACTAGAAATGCCCGCACCGTTAACAAGTGCAGTTGGATTTGGGTTTAAAAGGGAACCGGACGGGACGGGATGGCAAGAAGATGGAAAATATCGCATCCGCGTGCGGCCAGAGAAAATCCTTCTGACAACAAAACAGCCCAACAACGCGAGCAAACAGATTGTGGTTTTAAAATTAGAATTACCCATCGGACGAACAATATCGTACGTCGTAACGGAAGGGGCGTGGAGTGCAGGAGGAAATGGAACCGAGACGGTAAATTGCGTTCCGTACATTGACCACCCCCGGGAGCATTACGATAAGAGGCAAGAAAAATACCGAAAATAATTTTAAAATATGTTTAATTAGGAATGGACGATAAGCTGATAGGAAAAGCGAGCATGTCGATCGTTTTCCGGTGTTGAAAAAACTTTTGTTGCTATAGTAGATCTTCCAGCACAAGCATCTGCACATCCAAGAGGATCCCGATTTTCCTCCAATCGGCTCCAAGAAGACACGCTCAACACTCACTCGAATCGAAGGCTCGGTTGGAAAACTTTGATCACGCCGCACGCGGCTGCGGGAAAACGGAAAACACCATCTACGCTCTCTCGCACGCGTCACCGCACGGGACTGCTGTTTCACTCGGAATTTTCATCGATCGCTCGGTCGCAACGGCTCTCTGCAACTACGGTCGCGACAAACCCGCGGCTTCACGAATGCGTCGCCATCCGCCGAGATACCGAAATGAAAATTTTCACTTTCGGGAAACTAGAACAAACCCGGCACATTTTCCCGCACCCATACACAGACGCTTTCTACGCCGTCACGGGTGCGCCAACGGGTGGAAAATGCGTTGACGATCGGCGCACCGGCGGTGAGTTTTCCCTTTTGCTCATCTAGGATCGTAGGCCTTGTTTTCCCTTTTTCGCCAACGATGTAGAAACTCGATTGTGTAGGAAAATTCGGAAAGCCGCTGCTTGGGGAAAAAAAAGACAGCCTAGCATAGGTTTATTCTTCCGATCGTATCAGTAGAACGAGGTGTATTTCGTGATGATAACCCAAGCATTTACGTGGAGGCATTGAAACGATAATCTAAGGCCAACAAGGTTAAAACACAAGTTATAAACAAACAACCGAGCGTAGCCAGCTGCCCTTCGACTTGGGAATTAAGAAGTGGGGTTAGGTAAAACCCTTACCAACGCTGAGGATATGGAAAACACCGAGCTATCTCTAGGAGGTCGATAGAAAAACGGAGGAAGTGTACAATGGGGAACATCATCGATGTCGAAAGATATATTTTTAAAAATCCGTCGACAACTACCATCCAAAAAGAGACTTTTCGAAAGCCATTACTAGATCATCCTCTTGACACGCAGAACAACATTCGCCTTCGCGGGGTCACTTAGCTTCAGAAACAGATCACGATCACGGGATCGTTTAATGCGCCGGCAGTAAAATGCACGATCTCCATGCACCCGATCCATCATGAGATAAATAACCAATTCACTAAGTTATTACACCGCCGAAATACTTATCGAATGCGCAGAATCTAGCCGGATGACGCAAAACTGAAATAGCAATGTGGATGCGCCGGCACTAGGTAAACAAAACAATCGGAACCGCTCACTTATTTAACTCCGCCAACGCAATGTTTATTTTCGAATTCGGTTCAATAATAAAGATCAGCCGGCAGCTCGAAGGAGGAGAACATGTAATTCGATAAAAAATTAATGGAATAATAACGAAGTTGTTCGTTATACTTTCTATTTTAAATTTAAATCAGATGAAAAGTTGCAACAAATTCGGATGAATTAATGATCGCAGCACAATACAATTTACTCAAAAACCAGACAAGATGGTGATTTATTACTTTCGACAAAATTGTTTGTCTTAAAAAGACCTTTTCTTTAAGGGGTCACAAGTACAAATCGGTTCGTGGAATAAAAAGTTATTTACAAATCAGCTATTTCTGGCTTTTCTCCGTGTTGTAACCGAGGTAACTGGAACGAGGCAACACTTGACACGTTTGATTTTGACAACTCCAAAAATGGTTACAATTATGATGTGTTCGATTAGGTACACTTTATGTGGAATTATATGGTTCCTAGCAACTGAACAACCTAAATTCGTCATGGCTTTAGTATTTCCTCGACACAGAATTGAACTAAAACTTTGTCGACGAATGATGCGTTTGGTATCGCGAACTCCAAGATGGCGCTATGTTTTTCTGTCAAATTTATTTACTTGGTCCAACCTTGCCAACAACCTTGCATAACACGCTATCAAATCACGACTTTGTTTTCACCAGCAAAGCGCCGACGATTTAATTTATTTTTTGTGTATATTAAACAATTCATTCGACTTTACAACAATCAGCATTTTCACGATGGCGTCGCTACAGAAACTCATGATCTTCAGAGGGCCAGTCGGCAGCTTCGTTCGAAGCATCAGCACCGGTGTTCCGCGGTTCGATATCTTCAAAGTACAGTCTCCAGAGGAATTCGACGAGAAAGTTCGTAAAAGCAAGGATCCTGTGATAGTGGACTTTTTCGCAACGTAATGAGAGCAACAAGATTTCGCTGCTTTCTTCACCGATTCTGATAGTTAGTTTTTGTTTTCTTTCCAGCTGGTGTGCCCCTTGCCGGATGCTTACCCCCAGAATCGAAACAATTATTGGAGAAAACGCAGGGAAAGTGAAGCTGGCAAAGGTACAGTTTTGTTGTCGTTATGTAACGTGCTTTGTTATTACATGATAAGGCACTTAAAGGCTTCCCTTCCGCTTCTTAGGTTGATATTGATGAGCACACTGATCTTGCGTTGGATTACGAAGTGGCGTCCGTCCCGGTGCTACTAGCAATACGGAACGGAAAGGTTGAGCAGCGCCTCGTGGGACTACAGGACACAGACAAACTCCGGACGTGGGTGCAAAACGTGGTGGACAAGAAGTGAACCCATTACCATCGCACGTGAGGAGGCTTTCATAATGTACGCTCATTGTTCATCATCCATTAGATGGATCACGTTTAACATTTTCGGTAGGAAAATGTCCCCGAAATTTTAATTTCGATCAAGTGTAAAGTGTGTTAGTTAGAAACTATGATTTTCCATGGAATGGAATAAAGTTGTTACAACAATTCGCGATCGGTTATCAATGTCACTTTATTGCTAACTGTTTATCCCAGAGTTTGCAAAATTTCTCTTGCACGCTGATACTTGACGCTCTTCTTGGCGTTTTCGTCAGCGTCGGACGCAGAATCGATTTCCTTGATAATCAATTTAGCTGAAACCAGCATATTCGATAGACTTTTCCCTTTCGCTCCGGCTAGGTATTCCAGAGCACGCGAGAAATTTTTAGCGTTGAATTTCTTTTCATCGAAAACATGGTCCTGAATGTAGAGTTGCTTCAGCTTTTGGAACTTCCACTTCTCACGGTGATTCTTCCAGATATCTAAATAGTTCAAAACTCCCAGGAGTTCCTTCTGCTTTGCTATCTTGTTCTGTTCTTCCTTCTTCATGGCGTGCTCTTCTTGGTTGGTGAGTTTCGTCTTAATGCCCGGCACTTTATCGATGGTTGTGCCAGCAGTAATTTTTTTGTTGTCTGATTTTGCTTTCTTTACCGGCACTGCTTCACCATTCCCATTTTCTTCCACGCTCGCTTCGTTCTTCTCAGTTTTCTTCTTACGCTTTAGTTTATTTTCCTTTCCATTTTCGGCAGATTTTTCCGGCTCTACCTCAGTCACCGGTTCAGGCACCTCGTCTTCTGTAAATTTTCAAAAACAAACAGAATAACTACATATTCAAATACGGTGTGCTAGTAAATGCTCTTACTTGAGACAACAGAATCGTCGGCAGCTTCGGCCACGGGAGTTTTGGAGGGTTTTTTCTTCTTTGCAGGTACCGCAACGTGTTCTTCAGTCTGAGGAACAACATCATTTTCCTCGACTTTCACGTTTTGCGCTTTCTTAAGACCTTTTGCAGTGCCATTTGTGTTGGCATCTGTTCCGTTCTTTACTGGTTTTACTTTCTTTCCATCGGCGCTCGCTTTAGCCGATTTCACGATCTTGTTTTCTGTAAGTAGTGCGACATAACATTACTTGAGACAAATATACACGATTAACACGCTTTCATACTTACTTGTCGGAACAGCAGCAACTGTTGCCTCTGAAGCACCTGCGCCGTCCTTAGTTTTAACTTTTTTAACCATTTTAACACGAACACTGTTTCCAATTCAAAACGAAGCACGCGGTTATGAATTTATGTTTATGAAATGTGCTTTTGCTAGTTTGACTGACAGCTATCTGGATCATTCTGAAATGAGTCGGACTCGGTGAGCTAGATCCCTTGATCCCTTTCTTTAAAATCATATATTTGCGGCAAATGACGATACTCGATGACTAAGAAACGCCGGTTTTACAACAAATATTTTAATCATTTCCTCAACAATTTCTAGTGGCTTTTCTAATATTTTCCGAATAATTTGCCTGTCTGGATGCTGGGTGCGAATAAAACGGAACGGTTTGACAACTCCTTCGTACCCACTACGCTGATGACAGCTGTCAGTATTTGGCCATTTTGCAACACACCAGGTGACAGGAGGAAAAAGTAGAAGAATAACTTTTTAGCAGGTCCAATATTTCGAAACATTCGTGTCCGTGAAGGACGATCAAAAATTGAACATTATCGTGCATGTTTCTACGCCACGGGAAGAGCAGTTCATAACGCAGTAATCATTTGTTTAGACACCAGATCTTCGGCAGCACAGCAGCCATCTCATCGCCTCCCGGAGGTGATGAAACCAACATAGGGACTTTGTTTTTGCGTAGATAGAGAACAGGAAACATATTCCGTAGTGCACTTTAGTAAACGGAAACGAAGAAGTGGGGGAAATTTGCGTGAAGGTCGCTTGGTGGAGTAAGCTAACAGAAAGCGACTGTCGTAACAACAACGGTTGGTCGGTTGAGCAATTTGACCGGACTCGAAACCGTACGGTTTTGCTTTTTGTCTGCTGCTGACCGTCTGGTTCAATCGCAAGGCTAGGGCAGTGCGAACCCGTGCCAGAACGATGCTGGCACCGTTACGGGTCGGTCCGTGCTGTACCAAGCAAGCGTCCACCGAACGAAGTCACCCCGTATGGCAGTAAAGTGTTTTCGCACCGGATCCGATCAGCGAACTGGCAACCGAAACTACCTGCGAAGGGTGAACATACCCGCACACATATTGTAGATCGACCGCAAGATGGAGGGCGACATCTGCCGGGTGTGCCGCTGCGAGGCACAATCTGATCGACCCCTGTTCCATCCGTGCATCTGCACCGGTAGCATCAAGTGGATCCACCAGGACTGTCTAATGCAATGGATGCGCTACTCGCGCAAGGAGTACTGCGAGCTGTGCGGCCATCGGTTCTCCTTCACGCCGATCTACTCGCCCGACATGCCCCGGGTGCTGCCCCTGAAGTACGTCGCCAAGGGCTTGCTAAGCTCGGTCGGGACGGCCGTCAAGTACTGGATCCACTACACGCTCGTGGCGGTCGCATGGCTCGGTGTCGTGCCGCTTACATCGTACCGAACCTATCGGTTCCTCTTTTCCGGCTCGATCGAGATGTTCCTCACGCTGCCGATCGAAATGTTCTCGACCGAGAACATCACGATAGACGTGTTCCGGGGCTGCTTCGTGGTGACCTGCACCCTGTTTACCTTTATCGGGTTGGTGTGGTTGCGTGAGCAGATAATCCACGGTGGGGGACCCGAGTGGCTCGAGCGGGATGATCAGCAGGCACCTGAGGCGGCCGCAGCCGCCGGTGCCGCCGCTGCTGGCAATGGACCGGCGAACGTACGCCAGCCGGAAGCGGGAGGCAATGAGAATGAGGCCGAAGCAAACAACAACAACAACAACAACAATGACGATAACAACAACGAGGAGGAGCATAATAATAACAATAATAACAATTTCCTTGATAATAACCTGCTCAACAACCGCGCCGATGGTCCAATGCTGCATGGACAGGAAGGACCACAACATCCGGAAGCGCCAGCGATGGCACGGGAAGAACCGGAAGTGGTAAGAGAAGAACCGGCCGCTCCGGAACCGGCGGTACCACGGCGTCCGCTCGCCAACTTCCCCGAACCGCCCGCCGATAATGTGCCAATCGATCCGGCCGAACCGCCCGCACCACCGGCCGACGGTGTGGACGAACCACCGGAGGCGGCCATCAATGAGCCGGAAGCGGCCGCCGAAGAGGCCAACTGGAACCCGATGGAGTGGGACCGGGCGGCGGAAGAGCTGACCTGGGAGCGGCTGCTCGGCCTCGACGGTTCGATGGTGTTTCTCGAGCACGTCTTTTGGGTCGTTTCGCTCAACACCGCATTCATCGTGATCTTTGCGTTTTGTCCGTACTCGATCGGGAACTTTCTCATCTCGTTCCTGGGTATCATTACGCCCGGAAAACCGTTGATGCACTTCCACGGGCTGCTCACGACACTCGTCGGGTACTGCGTAATCGGGATCACGCTCGTGAAGCTGCACGCCATCGCCCGGTTTCTCCGCTGGCGCCGCCAACGGCGTATCCTCGGTTTATGCTACATCGTCGTGAAGGTATCGCTGCTGTCCGTGGTGGAGATCGGTGTGCTGCCGCTCGTGTGCGGCTGGTGGCTGGACATCTGCTCGCTGCCCATGTTCGACGCCACGCTCAAGGATCGTAAAGCGAGCTTCAAGGCTGCCCCGGGCACGTCCCTGTTCATTCACTGGATGTTCGGCATGGTGTACGTGTACTACTTTGCGTCCTTCATCGTGTTGCTGCGGGAGGTTCTCCGGCCGGGAGTGCTTTGGTTTTTGCGCAACCTCAATGATCCCGATTTCAGCCCGATACAGGTATGTATAAAGCGTTGCATATTGCATGAGAACGAAAAAAAACATTTACACATCTTATACCAATCTTTAGGAAATGATTCATCTCTCCATACCGCGCCACATGCGCCGCCTGATTTCGTCGGTCATTATCTTCGGCTCGGCCGTGCTGCTGATGCTGTGGGCTCCCATCCAAATCCTCAAGTCCTTCTGGCCCACATTCTTACCGTACACGCTGTCGGGCGATTCGGAGGTGAACGAACTTAGCCTTCAACTGCTGCTGTTACAGGTATGAACATTTCGATTCCGGTGGGCAACCTTCATAGCTAACCATTGCTAAACACTTGCCTTCGTTCGGTCAGCAATATTGAAGAACGATTTTGATTTGAAGGGAGATTTTAAACTTTCTCCGTCAAATGTTTGGCATGTTTGACGATTGAGCTACAATATTTCCTAAATCAATCCAAAAATTTTCACACTAGGAAACCGATGCTTATTTAGTAGAATAGCTTTTGACGGAGCATTTGGGCTTCATTTATCGAGAATGGAAATTTAATCAATTGCCTATCGTTTCCAATTTTGTTAATTCACCACCCATTATTTCGTCTCCTTTTTGATCAGTTTAAGATTTGTTTTTAACCTACAAATATTTATATAGTTAGAACATAGGTTTTCTGCCGACAGCAGATAGATTATCTATTCCTCATTGTAATGCTGATAGCTTGAAACCCGTGAGGAACTTATAAACGAATATCAGATAATGTTTCTATGAGTCCAAAATGTTAAAAATAATTATTTAATTGTTTATTTTAAATATTGATCTCGAAAAATATTTATTTTTGGTAATTGATCCTTTTTAATTTAATTCCTGTATATGACCTATCCATTTATGACTCCGTTTATGCGACGAGTTCAGTTAGCCAACTATTTTCTCGCCCCGGACATCCAAGATAATCACATTTTGTGCAGTAAATTTAAGCGAACTATTTTTCATGTTTGATGTTCAGATGAATTTGACACCACTGGAAAAGTTTTGTGTAAGGAATCAGAAGAAAATAACACCCAGGGATTGCTGAGAGAGTAAGGGGTTGTCCATAGTCATTTTATTTCGCAACGGGTATTGAAACATAAAGGATATAGAAATTAACAGTTTGGTCAGGTTTTTTTTAAGAAGTGGGGAAACCTTAAAGCGATTCGCCGCTCTTTAACTGCGAACACTAGTCGTTATCTAGTTACTAGCGATAGGTTCCAACCCATCAGCGCATCGTTAAACCTCGATAACGAATGAATCGATAACTGTGTTTGAGTATCTTTAAACTTCATTGGAAAATATAAGACGGTTTGGTTTGGTTATTTAATATTTATTTACCTTGTGTGTTTCTATAAAAATTAGCAAACCAGTTCACAATCTTTTAATTCGCATATAAAGTTCGAAAATATTCCATCAGAGTTTATCGATTGAAACCGCGGTTTAACGATGCTCTGATGGACTATAACGGTTAGCCCTGATCAGCTTTAACAATTCCTTTTCATAGCTTAAGGGTACACTAAATTTTTAAAATCACTCGATACTGATCTTTCTGACACATTTACCGACTGAATAAAATCGATTACACTTGCTCCGGTGTCAGTAGGGACAAATTTATCGGAATTTTGTTGGACAAAAAAGAGAAATAATTTGGTCGAGCCGCACCCTGTACTGTATTTCTCAAAAAGGTCTTTAAAAATGTCTTGAATTCAATAACCGTTTTTCTGGGAGTGGTTTGTATTTGTGATTATTGATATTTTAAATTGAGAATCACTGCCTTAGACATTCTTACCATTCTAATGTGAACCCATTTCTTTACCGTTACAGTTTGTGCTGCCGGGCTTTTTCGAGCAATCGCACACCCGAATCTGGCTGAAAGGTTTGGTGCGCATTTGGTGCAACGTGGTGGCGCGCGTTCTCGGCATTAAAAGTTACCTGCTCGGCGCCGAGGTCCGTCCGAACGAGGACGATGCGGCCCCACCCAGACAGCAGCCGGAAGTTGGTGCCGGTCTAGCGGCCGCCCACCAGGCCATCATGCATCGGGACGTTCCGATCGGCTTCCAGCCGTACGAGCGGCCACCCTTGTTCGCCGTCCGCCTGATTGGCTTGCTGGTGCTGATGTGCATCTCGCTGTCCGTCGGCTCGTTGGCCATCCTCACGATACCGGTGTGGATCGGTCGGCACGGAATGGCGCTCGGTTCGATGGGCTCAAACATTGCACCGCCCCCGAACGCGGTCGCCGCCGGTACGGAAACGCCGGCCCGTCCGCACGAGCTCTACACCACGGCCATCGGGACCTACCTGTGTTGGATCATTTCGCGCGGTATCGCCGTCGCGGTCAATCTGTTCCCGCAGGGTCGGGCGGCCGTCATCGAGCGTGTCAAGCACTGGATGTCGGTGGCGACATCGTACGCGATGGCCGCGATCGTGTTCGTGCACATGCTCGGCGTGATACCGCTCATGTTTGGGCTGCTGCTCGAGCTGGTGGTGGTGATTCCGCTGCGTGTCCCGCCCGACCAGACGCCGGTCCTGTTCCTGTGGCAGGACTGGGCGCTCGGGGTGCTGTACACCAAGATAGCCTGCGCCCTTACGCTCATGGGCCCCGACTGGGCGCTGAAGCGGGCGATCGAGCAGGCCTACGCCGACGGGCTGCGCGATATGAACTTGCGCTTTATCATCCGCGAGCTCGGCATACCGGTGATCACGTGCTTCGGACTCGCGCTGGCGATACCGTACGTGATCGCTCACTCGATCCTGCCCGTGTTTTTCACCAACCAAGTGACGCGCACGCTGATCGCACGGGAGATCTACCCGTTCTTCCTGCTGATCGCTTTCGTGATCGGGATCTTGGTGCTGCAGGTGCGCCAATTCAAGAAGCTGTACGTGGCGATCAAGAACGACAAGTACTTGGTTGGCCAGCGGTTAGTGAACTACGATCATCAGCGCAAAAAGCGACGACCGTCTGGAGCTGCTGCCACGGAGGAAGGCTCCGGAAGCAGCAGTTCCACATCGACCACGACTACCCAACCGGCCGGAAACAGTGAAGCAACAGCAGCAGCGGAAGCAGTTGTCGACGATGGGAACGAGCGAGTACCAAGAGCAGATGCCGCCAGTGTCGGCGGTCCGGTAATGATGGAAGATGCTGTACAGTAGTAGCGAACAATCATTCGATATGTTACTGATATAATTTTAAATTAAACTAGGTGATGTTTTTTTTATCGGCACATTTCATTTCCTTTCCACCCTCTTCTTCGTCTTCTTCGTTATTATTTAGTTTAGTAACTGGGGTGAGATCAATTTCAAAGGACCTTGTTCTTCCTTCCCTTTTCAATTCCCTGCGATCCGCGGCAATTCCAACTCAGAACGTAGAGAAAAGTTTGTTATCGAATGCGTCGCGGCGGCAGCACGTTGTTGATAGGATTAGTTTACCATTATTTATCCATCTTGTGATAGAGAGCCAACCGACATCCGATCCGTCTGCTTCTGAGCACCGTTTGCTAGAAGGAGATGTTCCTACCTTCCACATTAATCGCAATAGCGGCAGCATCCGTTGCTATTAAACAACGAACACCTTTTTATGTTGCCTTCCCCCCATGGCCCCAGCCCGCAGCTTTATTGTTCTTTCTTCTTTCAAAGTTTCACACACCCAAGGTAGTTGTGGTTGCTATTTCGTAATGGCCCGTAGTTGATCGCTGCAGCGCGATCACGGGATTCTCCTTCTAGATTCCAGATAAAGATAATCCCTTTTATCCCGAGGTAAAATGATTCAAGCAAAAATCTATTTGTCCGGAGAGGAAAGCGGAGAAATGAGTGAACAAAAGGCTTATGAAAACAAACGTAAGGTCATAACTTTAGCTAAAAATCTGTAATATATATCTTCAAATAAAAGAGAAGGCAAAAAGAATGAAAACCGTCT
>KE524585.1:1542-33349 GCA_000441895.2 Anopheles sinensis | reverse complement strand
TTAATGAAATTTGAATGGGTCTTTCCAATGGACCCATTTCCATCTTCAAGCAATTTCTACATCATGGAGGGTCTACTGTATTTTGACTACAACTGGCATTTTGAACCACTGACATCGCAAAATTGTTTGTAAACAAAGCCAAAAAAGTGTAACCCGCCTGCTTCGAAAGGATGTTTTCTGCAACTTCACTCGATCCTGCTCCTTGGCATCGTAAATCAAAGCCATTTCCATCGTTTACGAAACCTAATCTCGTTGGATTTTTTAGCCTCAATGCCGAACGGCAATATGATGGTTCCGCAGCCCAGCTGAAATACCTTTCCCTGCCATCGGAACCGAGAACCAACCTACATCTCGATCTGAACGAAGGATTCGAAATCCGCCGTCCCAAACCGGACAGTGCGAAAGGGGAACGCATCGACATGTTGTTAAAATTCATTCAACAAAACGAAGGCGCTAATCTGTGGACTCGGAGGCTGCCGGATGACGAGCTCGCCAGCGGAAACATGCTCCACCGGTTGCGGTACGATTTTGTGTGCTTCCGTGGATTACTCCGACTGATCGCCTGCACACCGTACGAATGGAAAACGGGCTGGATTGTACAGGCGATGAGGTATCGGGACACAATCTATCTATGCGAGAAACCGACCGCGGAAAAGCTGGAAGCGGAACGAAACGAAACCGAGCAGCAGCAACGGTTCTGTTACTATGGTTTCAAATTCGAGCAGCACATCCTAACGTCGCAACCGAACGAAAAGCCGGACACATCGGAACCGGTGGTGATCGGGGAAGAGTTTTGCTCCCTGTTCGACAGCACGCTGGGAGGCAGTAGGGTACTTTACGGGGCGGAAATGGATGGCATCGTGACGGATACACCCGTCGACCGGGACCGGTTGTGCGTGGACGATCTGCGCCGGCAGGAGTTTGTGGAGGTCAAAGTGAAGCGGAAGGAAACAACGCAACGGCAGCGGGATAATTTCTATCGGTTTAAGACGAAAAACTGGTGGTGCCAAAGTTTCCTCGTGAACGTGCAACGGTTGATAGTGGGCCTGCGGGATGACGATGGAATTGTACGCGAGATCATGGAAATGTCCCTGAAAGACATAGATCGTGACTCCCGGCAGTATTGGTCGGCGGCGGTTTGTATGAATTTTTGTGCGGAATTCCTACGAGAGGTAGCAAACATTATGCACAGGGTGGACAGCTGTCGAACGGTGTATCAGTTTGAGTATAATTCAACCGACAGTCGGCTCGTTCGATATCGTGTACTAGATGAAGGGCATTCGGATGCATTTCTCCCGAGCTGGTACACGGAATACGTTGAAGGAATGAATGCAGCCGAAGACGAAGCACAATAAAACATAAAAATCATCACATGTGTTCACTATATCCTACGAGGTTTATTTCGCACGTCTCACTTCGGACCTTTAGTTCATATCGGATAGTCCCGGCCTACGTTGATCGTATTTTTTCGTCGGTCGAAACGTTCGCTGCTGTTGCCGCCCACCGCGTGTGTTGTAGCTTTCGGCCAGATTGGGATTGAAGTCCTTTCGCTGGGCAGTCGATTCGATCACGGAGCATAGAATGCTGTCCATCGTTTGGTCCACAACCTGCCCGTTCGTTTGTAGGTAATCGATCATACGTTCCAAGTCCATCAGCATCGCCGAAGCATTCGTTTCCTTGGCCTTCTTCACAGCTTCCTGCACTCGTTCGATCACCTCCCGGCAGAACGTTTGCTGTTTTTCGAAGGGGCCTTTTACCTCCAGCACGGTACGGAAGATTGGCACCACATCGTCCAGGCGATTGAGCGAGCAGAGTGCCAACGTTTTCAGCTGTCGAATTGTGACGTAATTGCCCTTGTTTGCCGTGCTCAAGATTTCCATCGCTATCTCCGGTTTGCCGTTGTTCAACGCCAATGCCGCAGCGAACGACGTTGCCTTCCGCATCGGCACGTGACCGACCGAGTTCAGCTCCTTCCACAGATCCATCGCGTACTGGTACGAGGCGGGCGTGTTTTCCTTGTAGCAAGCGGCCAACGTCAGCGTAATGCAGTGCTTCGGAAAGCGACCACCCTGGATCTGGCGGCTCTTTATCGAATCGTACAGCTCACGCACCTCCTGGTAGCGCCCGTTCTCGTAGAGTAAATCCGCAAGGATCTGATAGCTGGAAAGTTGGTCGAAAAATCCATCCGTTCCGGCGCCCTTGAACAGGTCCAGCGCTAGATCGGCATCCTGCAGATGGTAGCAGGCGCGCATGATAACCGGACCGAACACGTAGTTACCGAAGCGGAGCTCCTTGCCCTGCTGGTTGTACCGCTCGATCGTGTCCTTCAGCAGCTTCTTGTCCTCCGGGTTGTTGTCGATCAGATGGATGATGTTTTTCAGATCCTCCGTGAAGATCATGTTCGTGGACGAGCCGGACACGAATTCACGCATCTTGCGCTTGAAATTGTCCACGTTGTGCAGATGCTGTGTGCGGGTTTTTTCACGATACGCCGCATATCCATCGATCCCGAGGGCAGCAGGTGCGTACAGGGCTCGGTACGTAGTAGTGCCGGTGGGAACTAAAAAAAAGGACACGGAAAGGATTATGTTTACTGGACCATGTCGCCGGTTCGGTTCCGTTTTCACTTACAAGCTTTGGTAAATGCAATGATCGGTTGAATACTTTTACGAAACATGATTTAGTTGAGTACTGCTACTTTTAACTGGTAAAAATTAATAACTCTTTTCCAAAATCAACGAAATTACCAGACCGCTCGAGCAACTAGAAAATCACATAACACACAATCAACATAACCGCATGTGCGTTTGATAGTTCATGTAAACAAAGGCGCTCACTTCTGACAGCTGACAGATCGTTGAGTGGCACATGTGCGTGAAAAAATCTTATTGGATTTTTAATTTCATAAATATAGAAAGCTCAACATAGCAATAAGAATTTGTAAAACTTTTCAAAACCTGTAAAGGATTGTAGTTATTCTTACTGGAATATGATTATCCTTATTATGCTTTTGATAACAGCCAAGATTATGCTGTTTATGTTTACGAATTCATCAGCTGTTGGAAAGGAAACGAACGGCGACGGTTTGTCAATTCTTTTGAGCACCTCGAAGGAATATGAAAAGAAGAGCCGGCGTTAAGACGCGCAGTTGGAGACAAGAAGCGATCGTGACAGGTTCTTAGTTGAGACGTGTCTGTTGGTCGGTTCGGTCCACAAGTGTCCGCGACCCCCTTTTGTGGCCCGTCAGGTAAGAGTGTGACACAGGTGCAATAACACAAGCCCATGTTGGTTGCTAGCTTTCCTAGAGTTTCGTTTCTAAGAATTAGAATATTTGTTTAGAGGCTTAAGATTACGGTAATGTAAAACCTTCACAAGTGGCTTGTAAGTGTGTCATGTAAACCGCGCGACAGCTGGTTCGTTGCGAAAACAACACACCAAAAAAAGGGCTTCAAGTGCATATTTCTCAGCTGGCGTGACTCGCGGTGTTTGGTGGAGCCAGCAGATCAACGCCGTGTTGTGGAGGCCCGTTTTTCCGCGAGGTTAGGTTTTTGGTGGCGTCGTGCTGGTGTGTGTTGCAGGTAAAAAAGGGCTGTTTTATTGGTGGTGCGTGGTGTGGAGTGCGTGTGAGAATTTCGATCCGCGGGATCAAAGAAAGCGGGAAAAAAATGGATGCAGTGCGTCGTTGAAGCGATATTAATGTGTGTTTCGTTTCGGTCATGTTCAGATTCACTATCGATCTCATCCATGCGGCATGACCCAGTGAGCAAGCAAGCCGCTTGGTGCACACGAAGTAAATGAAAACAAATAGAGGCGGCAAAAAAAAGAGTAAATAAAATCGTGTGTTCAGTGGCGTGGAATTTCCCATCCGTGTAAGACGCAGGCACAGGTCACCTGGGTGGTAATTGTGAAGAAAAGAATTACGGCCCCCCGTTGGCTTCTTCGCGGGGCCTGAGTGTTGTGTGTTGGTGTGCGCTCGACGCAGCCGAAGAATATTGCGTTCGAAAGTCGTGTGTGGAGCCCGCGCGACTGCCGTTTCCTATCGATAAATTGTGGGAAACGAAATAAGTGCGAAATACCCGCCCGGTAGGTTTGTGCCCCCGTTCTGGCGGGGTTGTGTGAGAATGTTGTAATTCGGTCACAGAAGAAAAATAAAACGGAAAACAGTGCTTTCGACCTCGCCATTCCCCTCAGCAATCGCCTTCCCTTCGTGGGCTTCAATTATTATGCTGGTTGGTGCACTGACGTCACGCGCCTTTTGGTGCCAGCATGGGTTCCAAACCTTCAGTAGTGGAAAATTGGAAACATACCGAAGACGACGGGGACGTTCTGGAGAAGAGTTTCAAATTGGGATTATCGCATCTGGGTGCTAACTAGCACTGATTAATATCCTGAATTAGATGGTCGAGAATTGTAACGTAGCCCATAGTAACAATACCAAGTCAACTAAGATTTGCGCTTTGTAACGAAT
The DNA here is from genome assembly GCA_000441895.2 of Anopheles sinensis. NCBI lineage: Eukaryota > Metazoa > Arthropoda > Insecta > Diptera > Culicidae > Anopheles > Anopheles sinensis. The sequence continues at coordinate 28,881 of KE524585.1, read as the reverse complement.
GTCTGTAGGACTTTCAAAACCGAGCGAAAGCAAAAAATTCCCTTTAAATAAATAACAGCATCGTTTTCAAATGTTTGTTTTCTTCTCATTAATTTGAAAAGAGAGAGATTTACAGTACAAACTGTTAAGTATTTGCAACGAATTTTTCTATACATGTTTTAGTAATTAATCTTACAATTTGTTTGGACCTCTAATTCAGGACCCCCTGCTTTAGCGACCACTACACATCGACCATGTCATCGAAGGAGCTTTACGTTAAGGTAAGTGAGTAGTTTATGTGGAATTGGGAATTGTTGGGTTTTTTTGGGGGGTTGGACTTTTAGTCCCAGTAGAACACTTTGTCCTACGTACCCTTATTAACTATTAATTCTTCACTAACGTTTGTTTCACTCGCACACCTGAAGGGTATTTGCTTTCAAAGGGAGAGACGGTGCTTATATGGTTTCCCCAACATTGGATTGTCCATTTACCTCCTCCATCTTGACCGGCGGAGTCCGTCGTCGGTGTCGGGTTCTTATGTTGTGGACTCGCCCATCGCGTCCGCATGGCTTACGACGGAGCGGTTCACTTTTGGGGGACGGCAGTTCCACCGCCATACAGCACGACATCCGGAAAACGGTGCTTTTTGGTTGTTAGCCAGTAAGCTAGCAAAATTACCCACGGAATGGAAGTTTCGATGTAGCTCAAAAAACAATTCAACGCAAAAATATCACTCCCTTCCGATGTGGATGTATAAATAGCAATTCACATCATCTTTCGTGAAATACATTAGTTCAACTGAATTGGGCTCGGGAAAGTGCCAAAAACAATTATACGATTCGAAAATTTTGAAATCAATATTTTTAAATATTTGCATGTTTTTATAATCATAAATTCTGGATCTTTATTTCATATGCCAATTTATATATTGAAGTTTTGTTTGGATCCAAGAAGATCTACAACTTATCAAAGATTGCACGTAAACGGCAATTAATTGTACTTGTTTTCTCAAAGCTGCGAATAACTATTTGCAACATTAGATCTGATATGGCAATGCGAGTTACAAACCAATACCTCAAGAAAGCTTCAAGAAAGCATAACAGCGCGTGAGAACATGATAACACTGTTTTCCCCCAGCATAAAAGGAGTGGAACCTTAACCTAGTTCGTTTGGTGATAATGGTACCCTTTGTGTTCCGGAAGCTCGCGCTAGCTTCCCTTCTTACCTACATTTAATGGCTCAATTTAGGTACCGTGAGTCATTCCCAAACAACGATGCCCGAATTGTGCGTTCTTTCATGTTTTGAACGATATTTACGGCTTTCATTTCAACTTTTCCACGCTGCGTTAATTTAATTCTTTTCCATAATACCTTCTCCAATCGATGGGAAAAAGGGCACTCGAATCTAATGGGAAATAAATCAGGATGGAGAGTTTTCTGTCGGAAATACTCTGCCTATCACTGTGGGACAAGTACGCGAAGTCTCCAGATTGACTGACGTCGAACACTTCTCGTAATTTATTTCTTATCACTTATCATCACGCATGTTTTGCTTCGTTTTGTCATAGTCTATCAACATGGTGTTTTTTTCTTCTCTATTCTTACTTTCATCGATGTCACTAGTAGTGATGAGTAATCAGTGGAATGAAACCGCGCGATTGATAAGAGTCACTTGTGGGAATGGAGAAGTACGATCAAGTGCAAGGAAAGAACAGTCTCGGGTTTGTTCTTTTCGAGGTTGAAAAAAGAGCTACCAAGTACTTATAGTCTTCAATGAGTGTTTTTATGACTTAAAAATATAACCCACGTGGAACAGCGAGACTCCTAAAAAACCCTGTCCTAAAGATAGAAAAACAAACACTCATTTCATTGAGTTGGTGGTTTGAAAAAGAAACGGGATTTTACTTCCATTTATTTTAATGCTCGATTTTTTATGTAAATCATTTTAAAATGTAAAACAAATGTTTCTATCTAAAAAGTAGATGATCGATCTCAAAACTATAAATGCTCAAAGAATATTGATATATTGAAAAAATATTTATTAGACCTTCTGAACTGGTATTAAAAACAAATTGTACTTAATTCAGTTTGAATCCGATTGTTATTGTGCTAGAAATCTACCAACTAATTTCCAAAACTCTTGTTAACTTCCGGCCCATCTAGTTTTGGACACAATCAGTACTTTTCCCACCTGAAACAGAAACCACCATTCAACGCTAATGAGTCACGGGTGTGTTCCTTCGAGGCGTTCCTGTGTGTCTATTCTATTATTATTTCCTCCATTTCGATGAGTCAAACTGAGGGACGGGAAAGTGCCAGTGAGGAAAAATGGACTCACAGGAAGGAATGCACCTTTTCCTACGACACGACCGCATCGATTTTGGTCGATGCGAAAAGGGGTTGGCCGGTCGCGTTGTCAAATCTCCCGACGGTTCCGATCGTCAGACGATGGAAGACGGAAAGATCGTGACCTGGCGACGTGGTAAAAGCAGGTCGACGATTGCTAGAGTCGCCCCCCACACGGTATGTGTGGGAAACTTCGAGCGAACCGAGAAACGGGCCTCCATGTCGAGTGACCTATTTTCTTTCCGGTGGCTTTTGGGCTGATGGGACTCGCTGAACGAACGAACGAACCAAAAACGCCTTCCAATTCCGAAGCCCTTCTCTCAGGCTCGCTGGGGCATGTTTTTGCGGGATAAAGGTGGAAAAATGGGATATAGGAGTAGGGGGGAATCCATACCAGACCGGCTTGAAGTGGGTGGGTTTAAATTGCCCTTGCCCTCGCCGAAGAGGAGATCACTCCGGGTTTCTGTTTACATCGTTTTAAAGCCACTCGAGATGACTTCGAAAGTGCCACCCCTTGTGGATAAGGGAAGCGGTTGTTGGGGGGCGGGTTGGATTACCTTTTGTTTTGTTCCGGGCACCTCGGTAGCGTCGTCTCTTATGGCACAATCACGATCACGTCTTGCACCGCGCAGCATTCACCTTGAAACATTGCAAGACCACAAGCCACCGAATGGATGTAAGAAATAAAACAACGAACAAGGCAAGATGAAAAACATAGCCATCGCTCTCTGTAACGAGTTGGGCGCCACCCTCATCCCCTTCCCCTAAGGGGGGTCGAGTTGGAGGCGTGCAACGATGGTGACCGACGATCGTGAAACAGTTCTGCAATAGCACATCCGAACACGGTTGGCTGGGGATTGCAGAAGACTGCATGATAATGTCGATGCCTCCGGTCAGCTTAAATGCAATGACCCACCCGCACGGTGAACTCGGCACTATTGCGGTGAGATATTAAATAGTGCGAAGCGACTACAGTAGTAGGAATGGAATGATTATTTCGTATACAAGATCAGTTTCATTTTTCTTTGTTGCAAAACTATGTTAACAATGTTGATCTGCTGATAACTCTTAGTGAAACATCTGATTTATATGTTTATGATGGTAGTTTATATCATCCGGAAAAACCTTCTTGGGTTGGGCAATTGGTGTGTTTTTCCTATGCACTAAGCCAACCACAACCAACGTGTAAAATGTACAGTATGTCCCATAAAAAATGCGAATGTTTTCAATGCTTTTTTTTGGATACCTTTAAACATTAATTTTGCTGTTTCGATGTGTTTTTGTTATCATCTGACAGTATACTCTGAGATAATGTAAAAAAAACAGTGGTTCATTAGTGACAAAGTTGAGAAAATGTGCGCAAAGGAAGTTGTGATTAGTTTGCTGCTCGCCCAAAAGTCCGTAAAACAAATTGTACCCATTGCGGGATACCACCTGGCTACCGTTTACCGCATCCAATGGCCTCTCCTTAATGGACCACGTCCACTGAAGTCAGGAAGTGGCCATTCACGGACCGCTCACACATCGAAGGTCATCAGATCCGTGTGAAACAAAATTATGCGAAATCTTATCAAATCAATTCGAAAATTGGCTAAAGAAGCCTTTATTTCAAAAACTTCCATGCATCAGTTGGTCAAACATGGCATGAAATGTTCGTCCAGAGCAAGAGTAAAGCGTCACCTTGTAACGGACCGAATCAAACAACTACAACTGGAGCTATCGTAACTTTTGTTGTCAACATTCAAAATGAAGCATCCATGATCGTATTCTCTGATGAGAAAATGTTCACCATCGATTCCGTATATAACACACGTACACACAGGTTTATTTCGTCGAAGAAGATTGCGGATGTTCCAGAGAATGTGAAATTCAACTTTACAACCAAACATGTGGCTGGAGTCGTGGTTTTCTGGGCAGTTGTGCTCAACGACTTGAAAATCCCTCCAACATTTATCAAAGTTGTATTCAGAGTTAATTCAGAGGTTTTCATGAACATTTTGAAGGACTACGTTCTGCCATGGATGAAAGCCAACTTTGTAGCACACTTACATGTCATTTTCCAATAGTTCGGAGCACCATGGCATACCTTAAAATGTACTCAAGCTGGTTGAAGAAAACCATGGAATTTTGAGCAATTGCATTTGTCCTCTCAGCAGCCCGGATTTGAATCCTTTGGATTACTCAGTATGGGCATATGTTCGGGTTGAGGCCTGTGAACGTGCTCATCCTATTGTTGACTCCCTGAAAGCTTCGATTGCCAAGGCATGGAACTCGATAACTAACTCATACATTAAGAAAGTATGCTCTCGGTTCCGTCCCTGTTTGGACAAGGTGGTCGAGAAAAATTGTGGCCATATTGGGTTATGTAATCATCAAAGGCTTTAGAAACGATTCCCCAAAACAAATATAATTTTATCAAATTATTTTCTATGATAAAACTTATTTGAAAATGAGGTATCGATTTTCGTTTTTTTTATGGGACATACTGTATAATAACCTTTAAATTCGATACAATAATAGAGGATACTGGGAATAGTTTTTTTAAACCAATATAATAGTCTTCAAAATATTGTTTTAAAACAGATGTTGTTTAAATCATTATTGATACCAACAGCATATCGTTGCAGCTCTCTCATAAAATTGCCCTAGTAATTGTTAATAATACTCGAAGCTCACAATAGCAAAAACAAGGCGGGGTTAATATGCAACACTTCATTTAAAAAAGTTAGCTTTTTGAATATGGTCAGTAAAAACAACGCGTGTATAATGATCATCTTTTTTTATTTCATAAATGACCAAAATCAATTACCTTCGTCGCAGGAACACTGCTATGAATCATAATGTTAACCACGAATTGTAAAAATAAAATTGTAAATATTAGGAAACATTAGAAATACAATACTTTTTTATCATAAACATTGAATAATTCATCAGTTCATATTAGCATGTATATGGTAATTATTGATGCTGAAATGTTGTTAATTTTATTGGGGCATGTTGTCGCAATTTATTCCATAAGAGTTCTAAAAAATTTTTCGAAAAAGTTAATTTTGTCAAGGTACTATTTACCTTACAAAAAGAAAATAATGTGGAACTATTTCTAAATAATAAATTTATAACTAAAAGAAAAAAGGTTTCTTTGGGAACAAGCATATTCGGTTATGAGTTTGAACAGTAAAGTAGACCTTTATGATCTGCTAGAATTAAACGAGTTTCTACTAAGCTTGTATTTTTTCAAAAAATTTTGAACACTATAAATAGTATTGCATTGCAGTATGCGGTGTTTAAGGCCGCAGTTTTAAGTCCCTAATTAGGCTTCCCCTGTTTAGTCATCGCTCGCAGAATAAGTATCCATTTACTCAACTTCTAGTTCGTGTACCAAAAAACAGAAAAAAATACCATCACTTGTACGATGTTAGAGCTCTTATCTGGAAGACCCATGTGGTGGGCCTGCTTCACCTGCATCACCTCGTATCGAATGCGTATGTCGTGTAGCTTTTATCGCGCACCGCACAGGCAATGAGTTTACCTTCGAACCGACGCGACGTGGTCGACGTCCCCTTTCTTATCAGCGAATAAACAACGTACAATTCAGCAATCACCAGCATCAGCTTTCTCGCGTAAACATTTTGTCTTCGTGGCAGACCAATTGAAGGTGGTCGGTGGCAAATTCGGTGTTCCGGCTCATTCGGTGCGTCCTGTTATCGTCCCGCAAGGAGGAAATTGATCCTTTTATAGCCAAATTACCTTTCGTGTGGCAGCCGATTTTTTGAAAGGTGTTAATTAAGTATGGCTCGTATTTTCCCAAAACTCCTCGATGGTGGTAGGTGTTGGATAATCAAATCAAATACAGCGAAACGGGTACTATTTTTATCTCGCGTTCACTTTCGCAAAACGAGAGCGAGTATAACATAAAAGTATCGCCTCGATGCGTGAGCGCAGAAAGTGAGATGGCTCTTCGTTGTTAATGCATAACCGTGAACTTGACATTGACCACGGCGAGCGGGAAAACAGGGAAAAGCGAAACCCATTTCCACTGCACTGGTGCGGATCGATATTTCTCGCCCCGATTCTCCAAAGCACGATGTGCAACACGGGCGTGTGTTTCGTGGTGTGGATAATTTTCATCCTCTCTTCCTGTGCATTCCCGAGGGATGGAAATAACATTGGATGCATTTCCAGGATGAAGAGAGCAAATTCATTTCCAGAGAGAATATGGTTGATTTTGTACGGAAAGGAATGTTTTTCCATGAGTTTCCCGAATAGTTTGGCATCTCTCCAGACAGACTGTATGACGCTCTAGTGTCACGGATATCCTGCACTCTGTTTCCATATGGAAGGCAGAAGGAGGATAATTACGAAGATAAACGCCGATAGTGTTGATGTACAGCTGTATTCGCTTTAGTTTGGGAATTACGTAACCTAAGTCTTTTCGACCAATATTTGCCAGAATTGGGAGGGTTCAAGTATGGATTACGATTCCATATGGGAAGGTTGCCGGAAAACCGTTGGACGTATTATCCCAAGGACACTCTCTATCAGCGTTTGCGTTTCCAGATACTATACAGATGTTATTAGTAAGAACCATGTCGATGGGTGGGATAATTCCACCTTCTCTCCATACGTAACTCCTAAGGTTCTATAACGCGTTCAGCTATTGCTTTCCATGTCCATGTTTTCATTGTCGGTGAAATTTGATCTTATCCCTGACCGTTTTTCCGTCGCCTCCAGTTGGTCGGTTCCAGCCGGAGCTGCTAGTTAGCGGTAAGACAACGACTAGATTCCAAGACAATGGCCAGCGTCGGTAATAGGAACCTCACAGTAGCATTTGCACAGTTCAATGATTCGTTCTTCCCTCGAGCTCACGTTGGCAGCGTGTGCTCCGTGGTCAAGGGATAGGGTAATTACATAGCCTATTCCGTGCCGGGTAGTTCCTTCCCCATACACACGCTAGAAACCGTCCAACAGAGTTAGGAAAAAAGAGAGAGGGAGTGAAAACTAAAGTAGAAAAGCGTGACGCCGTATATTTCACGGTGGCGGCTCTAGGACGTGACAAATTCCAACTCGTCCCTCGTTCCTTTGGTGGAGCCGGCGAAGGTGTAGAAGATGTGCAGCTGGTGGCGTCTTAGGGTTTCTCTTTCTCCTTCGCTCGTCGGTTTCGTCAGAGGTCCAGTTCTAGTCAGTCAGCCGAGCATGGCATGAAATGTGTAGTCCCCTCTAGAAGTGCTCTACCAAAGTCTACAACTCGCCCGAGCTAGTTGCTAGAGGCAAACAGCAACGGATCAATGAGTTTTCGCTCCATGCTGATTAAGCACGGAGGAAAACCGATACCCGGCGATGGTGTGTGCCACCGGTCGAGACATACACAGTCCACATCTTCGGGTGGACAGACCATTGGCGAAGTGTTCTGCTACAAATAAAAAGGCAAAACATAATTTGTCTGCGAAAAACAAGCCCATTTCTGTTGGAACCCAAATAGAGAAGTACATTACGATGCCGTAGTGGATGAACCGTTTGGTCCAGCGTATTTTCGGACGGCGTATGTTTGTTGGTCCAATGCCATGAAAGTTATCCGAGCGTAAAGGAGACGGATACGTCGCCATATTTTGAAGTCCTTGCCTATAAAGGAAATGATGTCACACGTTGGCAGTTTTCTCTGGCGCCGATTCGAAGGCATCGAAGACAGTTTTAAGGAATTTTGTAGAGATCGCCATGATAGAAATGGTGACAAGTATGAACTATAGATAAACATAAAGAGAGATGAACTCAAATAACGGATATTATGCAACTAGTTTCTTGATTCACGGTCTGGGTAAATTTATAATAACACCTACACCTAATTGGTTTATCTTTGCTTTCCAGCCCTTATTCTTGTTAAACTCATTTTCGTTAAAATGAGTTGTCGAATATTGCAAAAATTATGTAACACTAAAACCTCCACGTAAATCTCATATTAAAAACGCTTCATAAGATAAAGTAAAAGAATTGATATTCTTTAGACCGAACTGTTACAACCGACATTTTATTCAAACCATTTGTATGTAAATAACCATGGTTATTGACAGTGTGATACACGTTCTCAAACAAAGTTCGAGCATGCGTAAAAGGTTCAGAATTTGCTTTTTGGCGCAAATTAATTGGACTCGGTTCGAGAAGGTTTTTGCTTTAAATAAATAAACATATGAAAGTATATTTTTAAATTTTGGATTTTGCAAGGTAACCGAAACAAAACGAATTATTCTGCGTGCATGAATCTTTATCTCGTTTGAAAACGTTTATCTTATTTGAAATCGTTTATCTTACTTGAAAATGAGTGCCACTATGACTTCCCTAAACATGTAAGGTACGTTGAGAAATGGAAAATGTTGAAGCTTTTCGATTTCGCTTGTTGTTTGAGAATGGATCTCTTGCATTTCCTTTGAACGGGATAGATATGGATAATGACTGAGATTGCAAGTTACTTTTATCTATATTCCTCCCACTGTTTCTTTTAAATGCACATCGTCCTAATATTTTCCTTGAATACTGAAAAAATTTAGCAGATTTTATTCGTCACAATTAAGTTGAACTTAGTCAGAACTTAATAAAAATAAATATCATATTTTTCAATCATGTTGTTCGTTGAAACCTAAACCATCTATATAAAAGGAATGCCGGGAATTTCGTAGGGTATCTTTCATTAACGCGATGGTTTCACAACTCATAGCTGCACCTGAGATGCATCAATATTTCCAGACTAAAATTTATCAAATAAAGAAATATGTAGTTTGTTTTTACGTAACTTTTTTTTGTAATAAAATAATGTGTGGAGCCTGGACAGTCTATAAATTGAGCACTTTGGCTGTGGAGAATGAATTGTTAAAATCATCCAAAACAGATCTAGAATCTCTTTTGCCTTCTCAAAAAGTACGTCAGTGCTTACATCAACTGAAGAACTGCTATAGGCAGATATATAAATAGGCAGATGATGTGGTAGCAACCTGTTTCGATGCCAGATATTCAATATTTGTCCCTAACAGTTAAGCACACTGAAGGCAGCGTTGTGCTATAAAGTTCAATTGCAGCTGGAAGAGCTTAAACTATGTAGTTCAGCGAATTCAACATGGAAAAAATAGGTTATTTGAATAATCTGAAACATGACAAATAACCTATCGTTAAAAAATTCATCTTATTTATCTTTAAATTTTAAAATTTATCTTTGTGACTATTGTCTGCGGTAGGACACCGATACAAACCTCACTTGGTACATCGTGTGGTGCTGGTATCGTATAATGTGCCTAAATCTGAAGTCAACCGTTGTTTTTTGGCACAACTGGAGTCGTACAAAATACTAACTTATTGTTTTCTTTTGATTTGACCCCAATTTAGGCCTTAAATTATGGTATACACAGATCTGTAAATTTTGCTCAATTTTGCGAAGGTGAAAGTTGCCTTTTTTCATTTATTATTTTATTACAAAAATACTGATAAGTTACGTAAAAAAACTAACCATTACCGTACGGAATATGCAAGAAATCGGGCCACTTGATCAAATTACTTAATTACTTAATTAAATACCAAAATCAATGCTGACATGTTTTTTAAATTCTCTCATCGATAATCCTTATCTTTAATTTAACGGTTTTAATATAACCTAGAAATAAGTTATCTTTAAGTTTTCCTTTTGGGCTACTTGTTTGAGGACAAGTAAATAATCGAATATATAAATCCTGATTTATGTATTTAATATCCTCCATAGTTCTAATTGAATTTATTCTCCATCGTTCTAGGATGCCCGAGTATGGATACCGCACCCAGAAACCGTGTGGGAGGGGGCGGTGGTGGCACAGGATTACAACACAAACGACAAACAGCTCCAGCTAGTCACCGACCGGGGCGTTCCGCACACGGTGCAGCTGAAGAGCGCCGACGACCTGCCGCCACTGCGCAATCCGGCCATCCTGATCGGCCAGAATGATCTCACCGCGCTATCCTACCTGCACGAGCCGGACGTGCTGTACAATCTGGAGGTGCGGTTCTGCGACCGCCAGGCCATCTACACCTACTGCGGCATCGTGCTGGTGGCCATCAATCCGTACGCCGAGCTGCCACTGTACGGTGCCGATCTGATCCGGGCGTACCGGGGGCACGCGATGGGCGAGCTGGAGCCGCACATCTTCGCCGTGTCGGAGGAGGCGTACGCGAAGCTGGAGCGCGAGAAGTGCGACATCAGCATCATCGTGAGCGGCGAGTCGGGGGCGGGCAAAACGGTGTCGGCCAAGTACGCCATGCGGTACTTTGCCGCCGTCGGCGGCAGCGAGTCGGAGACGCAGATCGAGAAGAAGGTGCTGGCGAGCAGCCCGATCATGGAGGCGATCGGGAACGCGAAAACGACCCGCAACGACAACAGCTCCCGGTTCGGCAAGTTCACGAAGCTGCTGTTTTTGGACAACCACACGAAGGCGCTGACCGGGGGCACGATGCAGACGTACCTGCTGGAGAAGTCGCGCGTCGTCTTTCAGGCGCCGGGCGAGCGGAACTATCACATCTTCTACCAGCTGTGCGCCGGGCGTGACCGGTGGCCGGAGCTGATGCTGGACCATCAGGACAAGTTTCACTTTCTCAACCAGGGTGCGTCGCCCAACATTAGCAAGCTGTCCGATCGGGACCAGTTCGATGATACGCTGAACGCGCTACGAACGCTCGGCTTCGATGACGGCGAGCTGGGGGACATTCTGAAGGTGGTCGCCTCGGTGCTGCACCTGGGGAATGTTGTGTTCAGCCACCGTCAGAAGAGCCAAACGAGCCAGGAGGTGGACAGCGAGGCGTGCTCAATCGCGAGCAACGATCTGCATCTGAACGTGTTCTGTGACATTCTGCAGCTGGATCGGGCGGAGCTGCGCAAGTGGCTTGTGACGCGCCAGATCGAATCAATGAACGACAGTGTGCTGATACCGATGAACAAGCAGACGGCCGAGGCTACCAGGGACGCACTGGCGAAGCACATCTACGCCGAACTGTTCCAGCACATCGTGCAGAAAATCAACCGCAATCTGGCCGGAAGCAAGAAACAAACGTGCTGCTTTATTGGTAAGTATGAGCGGTGCAATTGGTGAGGTTAAAAAGGAAACTAATTATCTAAATTTCCTCATTCATTTTTAGGCGTCCTCGATATCTACGGCTTCGAAACCTTCGACATAAACTCGTTCGAGCAGTTCTGCATCAACTACGCGAACGAGAAGCTCCAGCAGCAGTTCAACCAGCACGTGTTCAAGTTGGAACAGGAGCAGTATCTGCGCGAGGGCATCGAGTGGAAGATGATCGACTTCTACGACAACCAGCCGTGCATCGATCTGATCGAGGCGAAGCTGGGCATACTGGACCTGCTGGACGAGGAGTGTCGGATGCCGCGCGGCAGCGACGAATCGTGGGTCGGCAAGCTGATGGAAAAGTGCAGCGGCAAGTACAAGCACTTTGAGCGGCCGCGCTTCGGCAACAGTGCGTTCCTGATCCGGCATTTCTCCGACACGGTGCAGTACGAATCGTGCGGCTTCCTCGAGAAGAACCGCGATACCGTCTCGCGGGAGCTGGTAAGTGTGCTGAAGGCGTCCGGCATGCGTTTGTGCCAGCGGTTGATGGTGGCGCAGGAGGAGGGTCATCAGGAGGTGGCCCAACCGGTGGCCGGGGTGAAGATTATGGTCAGTGCGGCACGAAGTCAGGTATGTTCATGGGAGCGGAGACTGATGGCAGATGGGGATCACGATTGAATTCGTCCATCCGGCTTCTGTTTCATACCATTCATCATGTGCTGTATGTCGTTTGTATTTCTAATGTGCTATTTCTCGCTTGTTTCTGTGTGTGTGTGCGTGTGTTTGTGGATTCTTGGCTTTTTGTACTCGTTTCATTACAGCAATCGGTGGAGAAAAAGAAAAAGGTTAGTTGTTCGCACGGGGATATTTGGGGCTAGATCGATCAACGCAATGTGTTTGTCATTATTGTTTCATACAAATATTCACTAGATTCATTACAATATCGCAACATCGTTACTTAGAAGAATTTTAGAGGAAAGAATTGTTAATTTTTAAATTTACGTAAGGTTTTCAGGCATTTATTTAGTAACTCTTCAGTGATATGAAACACAAGAAATGAAATACTTGTCGATACAGAAATTTGAATACTTGACAAGTATTTGAATCCCAAAAGAGTGAATTAGTGATAAATTAGTGCTAGTCGCAACATTGATTCAAAGCTCTATTAAAATTAAGTTACAAAAACATTCCACTCATTTTTACTTGTTGTGATATTCAATCCGTAATTCGTAAAATCAAGCTAGCATACGTTAAATGTTTGAATGTATGCTCCACGTACAGTGTACACTATTTTTTTTATAACAGAAACAGATTTCTACAATACATATAATGTAAGAAACAGTACTATTTGTTTCATTACATAAGTGAATTTTATGTTTGCATTTTAGTACCGTGAAAGCAACATACTTGGCGGGGGTCCAATCTTGCTGCACTTTCTTATAAATTTATGAATAAATTCATACAGTTAAATATTTGTTTATGTTTACACAATACAAACGTGCTAAAAATGTTGTCGTTTTTTGTTACCGAATGTCAATAAAAAACAAATGAAAAATATAATCGCACAAGTGCGCCATTTTTTACCCGCATTAGCAACTAAGGAGCTTGTGATACTGTTTCTACTAATTTTTTCGAAAAAGTCCTTTTATTAGTGAATTTTTCATCAGGAACAAGAACTTAAAACGTCAGTATTTACAGCGGATCGTGGTTAGGTTTGGTTCTTTCTGCCATTTTTACACCAAGTTTGGCTCACAGTGATCTTTATTATTCACAGTGGGGACTATGACGTCAAAACGAAGTTACATGGCATAATCCGATATTAATATATCTGGATATAAATCCAGAACCAGTGCTAGACGATTCATCTTGCTCAACTCTATCAGAGCAAAAGAAAAATTTATTGAACAAAGCATTTTTGTTGCCAAAAGCCCTGTCGAAGATTTCGAAACTTGATTGCTGTTTAAATGTTTTTTCAATTTTTTTAAGTTGATAATTAAACAGTTTTGAATAAAGCTGTTCAGTTTGATGAGCTACATCTTTTTTTGTTTTAAGTGCGCCAAGTAAGGTCCACTTTGCGCCAAGTAAGGCACACTGCAAAATCCAAGCGCCAAGTTAGGAAAATTAAGTGTCACTCAAAGGGTTCATAGAATTTGAAGAATTTCTAATTTAGTAGTTTCTCACTTATTTTACTTATATTCTATAGTAGTTAGGCTACCACTGTGCAAAGAATTGTATGATTTGACTGAACATTGATTTTGTTATTCAACTTTTTGTGCACTGTGCCAAATATGGTTCTTTCACGGTAATGAGTAAATATTTATCATTACGGTTTACAATACACCTTGAACCGTTAGTTTTTAGTGGAAAATAATTTTCTTAAATAATGTTAATGAACTGCTAGCTATCAAATTAAGAAACCTGATTTTTACAGATCTAATTTGCTCGAAAAAAGAATACTTGACTGGAATATCGTTAGGCTGATAGATTTCATTCGAGACAATCCCATTTCTTCCTTCTTTATACCTGTTGGTTCCGATGCATTAATGTTTTCCTATTCTAATACGCCGTCTAGCCGATGACTCAGAAACAGCAGAGAAAAACGGTTGGTTCGCAGTTCCGTGAAAGCTTGACGCAGCTCATAACGACCCTCCACAACACAACGCCACATTACGTTCGATGCATAAAGGTACGTAGCTTGCGCCCCCTAGAAGATGGAGCAATTTAGGTAGCATTTTTGCCGAACTGTTTTAATTGTTTCTCACCCCCCGGCCCCCCTTCCTCAGCCCAACGATGACAAAGCACCGTTCAAATGGGAAGCACCGAAAATCGTGCAGCAGCTGCGGGCCTGCGGTGTGCTGGAAACGGTGCGCATTTCGGCCGCCGGCTTCCCGTCGCGCTGGAAGTACGAAGACTTCTACGATCGCTACCGGTTGCTGTGCCAATCGGCGGCGTCGAACGGTGGCGAGCTGAACGTGAAGGACACGTGTGCCAGCATCGTGCAGCGCTGGTTGGTCGACGCGGACAAGTACCGGCTGGGTAAGACGCAGCTGTTCTTTCGCGCCGGCCAGGTGGCCTATCTGGAGCAGGTCCGTAGCGACACCCGAAAGAAGTACATCGTCATCGTGCAGTCGCTGATCCGGCGGTTCGTCTGTCGGCGGCGCTACCTGCGGCTCAAGCAGACCGCACTCGGGCTCCAACGTCACGCCCGTGGAATGTTGGCAAGAAAGTGAGTTAATTCCTACCTCCCAGTGGAACAACCGTTTTAAACGTTCTTTCGTTCGTCTCTCCTTCCAGACGTGCGGATAACTTGCGGAAAAACCGTGCAGCCATTACGATTCAGCGGTACACACGTGGTTGGTTGCAGCGCAAAAAGTACGTGCAGATCCGGAGGGCTGTTCTCGGGCTTCAAACGCGCGCTCGTGGCTTTATGGCCCGGCGTACCTTCCGCGCGGTGCTGGACAACTACAAAGCTACCCAGATCCAGCGCTTCTGTCGTGGTTACCTGGCGCGTCGGCGTTACCGCGAGCGGTTGGCACACATCATCAAGTGTCAGGCGGCGGTTCGCCGGTTCCTGGCGCGGCGTGCCTTTAAGAAGCTGAAGGCCGAAGCACGCACGGTGGCGCACATCCAGAAGATGTACAAAGGTCTGGAGAACAAGATCATCGAGTTGCAGCAGCGGTACGATGGGTTGTCGAAGGAGAACGCAGGCCTTCGGAAGCAGAACGCTGAGGTGTTGGAGTTACGCCAGAAGCTCGAAGGCATGAAACGGTTGGAGGCTGAACTGAAGCTTCTCCAACTGCAGCTGGTCGAAAGGGACGAAAAGCTGGTACTCTCCATCCGCCAGCTGGAGGGTGAACGCGATGAAAAGATGCAGCTGCTCGAGGAGAAGCAACGGGAAGAGGAGGAGCGCCTTCGGGAGCGGGATGCGTTCGAGCAGGAGTTGAAAAAAGTTCGCCAACAGGTGACGGAGATTACGGCCGTCCAGCAGGTCGAGCGGGCCCGGCTGGTATCGCAGGCGGACACGGACGAAATCCATGCCGCGTACCAGCGCACGGTGAAGGACAAGGACACGCTGGAGAACGAAAACGTGGCGCTCCGGCAGGAGGTTCGGCGGCTGCAGCGCATTATGGCGGACTCGCATGAGCTGAAAACTCATTCACGCTCCGTCAGCAATGCGTCCAGCACGAACGAGGAGGACTACGGGTACACGTCCGGGCGGAACACGCTGGACATTCGGCACGCCTCGCCCCATCCGTACGAAGGTGATGTCGGGGGTGGCACTGTGCGCGGGGCTCACCGCGGCCCCGGTGGGTCTGTTGGTGGTAATTATAGCGTTAGTAGTACAATTGTCGCTAGTCACTGTGAGCGAAGGGGTGAGAAACGGCATCCTTTCGTCGATTACGATCGGGTACACCGGATTCCGCCGGAGTCGATCGGACTGCTGAAAGGTAGGGTAGCGCGTGTTCGCTAGCTTTTTGTCCGATTTTCGGTCCACCACTAACATCACTAAGCACGGCCATGGCAAGGCTCTAACAAACGAATGCACGCAGCATTGCAGCTGAGCACTGACTAATTCTGCACCGGAAAATCCTGCCGAAATGAATACATTAACCATATTTTTAGTTGGCTGCAAGTTGTTATTTTTAGTTTAATTTTCACATCTGTTAATTTGATCAATATGGAAATGTTTTAGCAGATTTTTATATAACAATAACCCTGTAAATTTTTCTAAAGCGCTCAAAGGCGCTTTTTTCTACCTGCTACCCTTTTTGGGCAACAGAGCCACAACTTTTAAGCATTTAATTTCGCCTATGTAGAATGCACTTCACACTTACGGTGCTTAATAACACGGTGTCAACTATATTTTCATACAAACTCGAACACAATTTTTTTTATAATATCATTAACTTACATTTTCTTCAAAGCTTTGTCTTCATAGATAAATTACAGCATATGATTTGGAATACTTAGCCATTTTTTTGCCTTTAAGCTGGGGCTTTTTATCGCAATTTTCTCTCAAATTCGAAGGGTTTGTGGAAATGTTTACCCTTTTTATATTTAATAGCATATATGGTCTCTCAAATTAATAGTTCATTGGAAATGCGATCAGGTGAACTGAGAGATCAACCAATCTAGACTAAAAATTCAGTCAATTTTACGCACACAACTTCTTTATTTTCGTCCAGTTCGTTCGCTGACTCTCACTCATTTTGGGACTAACTGAACGACTTGGACTTTACTCCCAGATTCTGGAAATTTTTCAAAATTGTGTATGAGTCCTATTAAAAGTTTCCTCTTTCCTTTTTTCTTTCGAAAGTTTCTTTTCGTTCTCAAACTTAATTTTTTTTAAATTTTACTACACATGAACTTTCAATGAGTTGTATAAATGTTAGAAAAATTATAATCAGTAAAAATGTAAGAAAATTATGCAGAAATAACTTTATCTGCTACGACTTGATGGAAAAACTGCATAAGAACATGTTGGACACCGTGTGAAAAACATAATTTTTGTGTTTTGGTACGAATTAACCAAATTTATTGACTGACACTTAACACACGTGGACCTCAAGTCCAAAATCAATTAATTAAAATAAATTGTTCTTACTAACGCTAATAATTTCACTAACCGTTTGGCAAACTTCACCTCCCTAAAACTATTTCATTAACACAAACTCTCACTTCGGTGCTTGCAGATCCTTCTGATTCGCATGTAGGCGATTCACCGGAAAAGGACCAGACTGCCATCATTCTCCGGATGCGCAAGCTGTTCGAGGAGGAAAAATCCAAGAGCGAACAGCTTCGGAAGGAGTTGTCACGGCTGAAGAAATCCTCCACCGTCAGCACCGAGGATTCGATCCGCGCTTCGGAGCTGGAGGTGGAGAACGAGAAGCTCCGGCAGGACTACAATCTGCTACGGAACAGCATCAAGCGGGGTGTGGAATCGCGCGAGATGGAGGCACAGTACGGTGCCCTGCAGGAGGAGCTGAAGCGACGCCGGGAGGAATGTATCTCGCTGAAGGCTGTCCTGGCGCAGCAAAGCCAATCGTTGCGTTCGCTTGGGCAGGCCGTAAACGGGGAGACGAGCCTACGGATACACGACGAGGGCGAGCTGATGGAGGCGTTCCAGGCGCAGAAGCTGGTCAACCGGCAGCTCGAGTCGGAGTTGCGTGCCATCACGGATGCGAACAATGAATCGCTGGTTGAAAGTAACCGTATCATCGAGGGGTTGAAGGCGGAGAACGGCGAGCTGCAGGCGATCCTGCAGCAGCACGTAGAGGAGAGCGACGGACAAGAGGCGCCGGTGGACGTGGATACGCTGCGCCAGACGGAGCAGTACCTGCGGCACGAGCTAAGGAAGTCGACGGCCGAGTACGTGGGACTGCAGGAGCAGCTGAACGAGCTGCTGGCGAAGAACAACGAGCTGCTGAAGAAGAACAACATTCTGGCGAACCGATTGCGCGATCACGGGCTAAACGATTCGATCCTCATGAACGATGAGTTCCACAACATGGTGGCGGTGGTGAAGAAACAGACGCAGTCGTCGCAGGGCATCCTGAAGTACCGGCAGGAGGACGAGAGCAAGATTATGCAGCGTCTCGTGACGGACCTGAAACCCCGGGTGGCGGTTACCCTTGCACCTAGCTTGCCGGCCTACATGGTGTTCATGTGCATCCGGTACACGGATCTAGTCAATATGGACCAACACGTGCGCTCGCTGCTGACGCGGTTCGTGCAGATGATCAAGCGGCTGTATAAGGGCGCAAATTCGGTGGAAGTGCGCGTCATGTGGTTGGCCAATACTCTCACGTAAGAACGAAGTGTGGAGTTTGTAGATAATTGTCTTTACTAACAAACAAATACGGTTTCTTTCCCCCTAATTTTAGTCTACACAATCTGATGAAACAGTTCGGCGGCTATCCGGAGTACAAGAAGTTCAACACGGACGCACAGAACGGGCAGCAGCTGAAGAACTTCGATTTGGCCGAATACAGGCAGGTGATACACGAGACGATCGTCTCGATCCACGGCGTGCTGATACGGCAGATACAGGAAGGTCTCAAGCCGTACGTTGTGCCGGCGATCCTGCACCACGACGAGACGGCCCGGGGCAAGAGCCGGCGTACCATGTCTCTGGACATGTCACCGGAGCAGCAGGGTCGGTCCGAGCCGGAACTGTTGGTCCAGCAGCTCGAGTGTGTGTACAACCATCTGGCCAGCTTCGGGCTGGACGGTTGCTACATCGAGCAGATCTTCAAGCAGCTGATGTACTTCATCTGCGCCGTGTCGGTCAACAATCTGATGCTGCGCGGCGACCTGTGCATGTGGAAGACGGGCATGAAGCTGCGCTTCAACATGGGCTGCCTGGAGGGTTGGGTGCGCACGAAAAACATGAGCACGTCGGACGTGATGAAACCGTTCCAGCCGCTGAATCAGATCTCCTCGATACTGCAGCTGCGCAAAACCGAGGAGGACGTACAGACGCTGCTCGAGCAGTGCACGTTACTTTCCACGGCGCAGGTTTTGAAGGTAATGCCACCCTGCCGGTCGGGACTTAAAAAATAAAACCTCAATGACACACTATGCCCTTTCTTTCCGACAGATTATTAAATCCTACAAACCGGACGACTGCGAGGACCAGATCAAACCGGCATTCATCGAGCGGTTGACACAGCAGTTGAACCTACGCTCGGAGCAGCGTGAATCGGACACGTACATGATGGACGAAGAGATCGTCAGCCCGCTGGTCGTCGTGTTTAAGTATAGCGAGATCAACCTGGAGGAGATCGAAATACCGCCCGAGTTGAACCTCGAGGGGTTGGTGACCATGATTTAAAGGGCGTAAAAATTCTCTCCCCCCATCATTTTCCTACGCTCTCGGTTAGCAGTAAGAGCAGCAAGAATTACGGCTAAGCTACGTTAGGATTGTTACATTCTATTGGATATACCGGCGCCGGACGGTGGGTACCATTTGTTAGTGAACTACTCTGAAAAACATACCTGAATGAAGTGCAATTGGTTTTCCTCGCTAATCAATCAATCATCATTCCCAATTGCGGACGCTCTCCGAGCGCATGATATGTTTATAGATTTTTGTTACGTTTAATAATGAACTGTGAAGAATCGGGGTTTGGGGGACTAAAACTTTTCTTGGACTAATTGGAAACGAGTGTGCCTCATCGTGGGAGCAGAAAACTGGTTGATGGATGGAGAATGATGTTGAACGTTGTGGTATTCATTCTATTGGCCCAGTAGTAGGTTTGCGGAGGGTTCCGGATATCTACCCTTTGTTGTTATCATAGTTACTCATGTGAGAGATGGTTTAAGGCAGGAACAGAAGAAGAAATTAAGGTGTCTCGAAAACATCTTTTACTATATCTGCTTTGGAAATCATCGGGTTTCGAGGAATTTCGCGTGATTGTGTGCACCACCTGCACCAACCAAGGGACTAGAGTACTTACGAACAGTTGATAATGATGATGATGATGATGTTATATTTACATAGTATTGTATCGCTAAGACAATTATGCCTGTATCCTGTACCGGAAGGGATAGCGTAGTAGTAAATTATACATGAACTAGAAGACTAGAAACTACAGGTCTCCTATCGTTAGCGGTTGTTAGTTGTGTTAGCGCCTTAAAGGAAAACGGAATGAAGAGCAACGGAAAAGAACAATAATTTGTGATTGGACTTTTTTCTTCGACGTTGGAAGGTTGAACTCTGTCGTTTGCAACAAAAATATACAACGCTTCATTCGAGGGTTCTTTGAAGAACGGCCCCGCAGCTGCATTTATCAGATAAACCATAAGCGTCCGATCGCTCGATCGGACGAACGTCGTTCCATCGTAGAATCGTACTCAATAAATACAGGACTTTCATGGCAAATAAAGAACCAATTTGTTTGTATTAACCACTCTCCCGAGAAATTTACCCATCGACGTGACTTTTGTTGTTTATCATACTTTTCGTTGAGCAGTGATTTTTTTAAATTTTTGTTTAAATAAAACTGCAACTTCATCCTAAAATGTAATATAAGGTAATATGATTCAAGATCCACTTCTTAAGCACCAAACATTTAATGTTCACAGTTCATTCAAGAAAAATACTTCAAATTTCCACCTATCGATTATCTAACCGCTATTTAAATACAAAAAAAAGTTTCAAAACGGCATAAAAACTCTCAGCCTTTTATTTAATTAAGATATTTTAAAGCAATCTTTTTCTCAACGTCATATCACATTGTGGGGCAAATTAGTCAAGATAAAGAGAATCTAGAACACGATCCCCGTGAATAATTATTTAATCAACTTGACTTTATGTTGTTTGACCTGCAATTCCAATATAAAGTAGACTGCGGATGCAGAATAGGTACATTCATGGGTTAATTTTAGTTGGGAATGTGCCATACGGAATAAGTTTGGGAGTCGATAGCGTTTTGTCTAACATTTACATGGATTTAAGTAATCAACTGTGTTCAGTATTTGTTTAGTATCATATTGAGGTATATATATTTTATTTTAACACTTATTAAAGTTTAAGGGAAATCTTACATGATTTCAGGAATTTTAACATGATTTTAGGATTCTGTTAAATTTATTTGCAAATAAGTTCTTTTTCCGTTTTGTAACGTCCAGTGTGTCAGAGTGTGTCTTTTTTCTTTTTGTAACGAATTGTGCAAACCCATTCCACCACCTGATGAGACAAACCGGCAAGGTTGTTTGTTTTTCTGCATTGTGCATCGAAACTAGGGCACCGATGACCTCCGTCCGCGTTGAACTTGACCGTACGCAGCTGTCCACACCTTGCACGGTGTCGGTACCATCTTTGATCAGCACTAAGTGGGTACCATTAGACAAAACGTGACCAAATGCACCCACACAATGCGATGGCACCTTCCCTGCCGGACGTCAACGAAAAACATGGTTGAATTAGACGCCTAATTAGTACACCAGCAGCGCGACCAGTCGGCTCGATCGAGTGAAGAATCGATAATGAATTGTGTTTACCATCGTGCGGCTAAAGATAGACACTTTGCTGCTGGTCCGGGTGATGATGTTACAAAGTAGCATGTAGATGATATGCAGCGACACGTGGGTCGTCGTTGATGGACGGAATGGGAAGTTCTGTGGCACTTCAATGCACTGCGACTAAGTATTCCAACTATGCGGATGCGTTTTTGCGTGTGTGTGTGAGTTTTCCTTCAGAATTTTTCAAAAGTGTAACTTATTTAACGAAACGTGTACGATTTAATATTAGAACAAACGGCTTGTTAAAATTGTTCAATGCCTTCCGAGGTGGTTCGCAGTTCACAGAAAATGGACCGGCACAAAAACCAAACATGTGGAGCACGTGTATTACGTCCGTTTGGTTACACAATTAACGCATCGCAATTAACTCTCCGACACGACTACGAAGCGACGAAGCGTATTCTGTGCCAAACGGTATGCAATGGGAACTGATTAGGGAAATTTGCTCCCATTAAAGCGATTTTCGCCTTTTCCGCGTAATCAAGATCCGGTGCAAACGGTCAATGGAGGATTCCCAGTGTCCGGGCAGTGGAAATGGAAGCATTTTCCGTTACTCGGTGGGGGCGTGTTTTTGAAATGTTGAGGCAGGACCTATTAAAAAGTTCCGTTACGGATAATTGCGTTCTCAGGATGGCTATGGAAGATTACCATGTAGCATTCAAATTAGCTGGTTTTTGCACAAAGTTGCTTTTAAACAAGAAAAATCATTAACTTCCCATGAACGTCTCATGATAGTTCTACCGAGCGATTACGACACGACGAGCATCTCCTTCTCCCGTAGAGCAAAATAGAAAAGAAAACCAATATTTTCTTGTACAGTTTTATGCGGCTTTTTTTATTAGAAAAGATTAACCATTATATACAAAAAATGTTTCATTTTTTTGTTGCTTTTTCGCTTTATCCAACGGCAGCGTTTGGTTGCGTTTGATTTACATTCTAAGAACAGAGTTTATATGAACAAAAATATCACCGAAACGGCTGAAGATCGCAGCATGGCTTGAGCGTGGGAAAACAAACGGAGTAAAATGAAAAAAAAAACACGCGACATTGAAACTAATACAAATGATAACAACGTACTGTAAGTGTACGCATCTGCTTAAATAAGGGTTGAGTCAAGTTTGTGCTATGAGATGTGGAAGTGAGAGTTCACTGGATCCGCGTAATCTAGCGCAGTTTTCTCGTTGGAAAAATCCGAGCTAGACGAGACCGCAGTGGACAAAGGACGAAGACGGAAGGGGTAGCAAGGGGCGTTCCGGTGGGACAGATCGATGCGTGGGTTGCTTATCGGGTTACGAAAAGATGAAAAGGGCACGGTTTTGCGGCGAGCTCGCCTAGTACCAGTAGCCTCCGTACAGTCCACCGTAGCGGTAGTATGGGTAGCCTGTTGGGACGATGGAAAGATGGAAAGGAGCAAATCAGTACAATCCTGCTGCAGACACCACTTCAGAGAACTCACGACCCCATCCGTAGGAGTAGGCGTAGCCCGGGTAGCCGTATCCGTAGTAGCCGGGGTAGCCGCCGTAGTATCCGTAGCCGAACGAGGATGCACCCTTCAGGTCCTTATCGTCCGCGCCAGCTTCCAGCTCGTCGGCGGCGTCGGCTGCCGCTGCTGGTCGTGGTTCGATCGCCTGCCGGGCTGCGGCCGGTTGCTGCGGAGCGGGAATGGCCGATACGATCGCGACCAGGGCGACGAGGGCGAAGAAGAGGGTCTAAAGCGAAAAAATTAACAGTTTAGGTATAATTTTACGTTTAAAAAAGGTTTTCTAGCACTCATGTCAGTCTTTAAATATTTGATTTGATTTTGCTAAAACTTAATCCAAAAGAAACCAAAGTTAGGTTGCATTTCTGAAGCGATATGGTACATGCTGTTGTATATGAGTTTATCGTGCTATTCTATTCTTTTCCTCATTTTTGAATTAATATCTACATTCTTGAATTTCCTTGCAATTAACTTTCCAATAAGACATTACAATAAGAAGCGATTTCAATCTGCTAAGCACAGATTTTAATACAAAAGACTTCTTCGCTGTCACACGAACCATAAGCGACGAACCCTACTAATTTCTATATAATTCGATCTTTCATCTTTTAATATTCTCTCTTTTAGAGTTCTTTAGTAGATACTAGACTTGCACTCTGTTATACTGTAGGTAAATATTTTAAACCTTTAAAACTATGGTTTCAAATCAAAAGACTTCATCTTTGCCATATAGCTCAAAAGCGACGAACCCTACATTTTGAACAAATTTGCTCCTAACAGGTTCTACTCATATGATTCCCGTTTTTTCTATCTATGTTTCACTAATTTCACTCCATTGAACACCTTTTGCAGTGACCGAACACTTACAGCTTTGAACGAAGCCATTGTTGCTAGGAAGTTTAAGATTGTTGGGTTTTGGCGTTGGTAGAACTTAAAGATTTGTTCGATTCGTGCGCTAAAGAACGCGTTGGAATCACACACTCCTGTACGGTAAACCGTTGCTTGGGGACGCTTGAGAACTGACTGACGAGAAGTGGCGTCCGGTGTGCTTATATACAGCCGCGCCACCGCTGGGTGCGATCTCCGGTTAACCCAATGCCACCATATTCTAGGCGCTCCATTACCCGGGCGGCTGCTTATCGCCTCGCCTGTTCGGAGTGGGGAGAGTCAAACCCTGTACCTACCCAGGTACCGGCCGAAACCGTCACCAAGGTTTCGAGGGAGCGCACGCCGTTGAGTACCGCCGTTGGATGCCAGCGAGGGGATGCGTCCACCCGCGCATTCAATCTTCTCACCCTTGTTTATAGCGGGTTGGTAGAGGTGGGAGTGGAGGGAGAGTGGATGATTTGATAGGTCGGTGTTTATCCAAAGTGCCCATTAATGACGCACCAGCCGGTCGTACGCACCGCACTATCGCAAACGGTTTCGGAACCGACGCTTCGATTGCCGTCCGTAGGGGTGCATACAGTTTTCCACCATTTTCCACCGTCCAACATGGTCAAAATCGAAGACGCATAACGAGGGGTTTTTTGCAGTTAACCAAAATGGCTCTTGTTAGCTCTTTTCCACCGATGACTTCATTTTCATTCTCATTGCAGAATCTTGTGGCTTGCTGACGCACGAAGTGGGATTTTCCCTTGGTTCCGAGGCTTTCCATGGTCTATTCTTTATCGGGCCCATAAGATCGTTAACATCGGGGATGTCTTCTTGGGTGCAATGCATAGGAGGTGGTGCATTTTTCATATGTGCTCTCTCCCCCTTGAGTTAAACGAGTAATTTCATGCTGGTAGTTGGTGAAGCTTCTATTAAGATGTATTTGGTCACTTAACGTCGCCGCACGCAAGCGGTTTATTGTTTTTCGTGGTGTTTCCCATATGTTAGTGTATGCTTCGAGAAGAGTCGAAGTGCATAGTGCATTGCCATCGGCGGTTGCAGCGCCAATGACAATTTAGATGCATTTTCTACCACCGTGTTGTACATTGTGTGTATATGGGTGCGTGTGTGTTTTTCATGGCGTAGCTAATTTTCCGGACAGCCGTTTCACCCGGTACGAGGGGGAGGGAAAATGATATGCTGGCAAATGTTGGACATGGTCGATTATTAATTAATATTTATTGTCTTCATCGAGAAGTACACACGCCGTTCGCCTATCGCTCTCTACCAGATTCCCCTTCAGTTGGATGCGTTTTCCCGACGTAGAAAAAGGTTTGGACCACACTGTCGCTTTCCGATGATTTGCATACCCGCGTAACCACATGATGGGGCAGTTTTTCTTACAAGCTCCCCGTCTTCGGGAAAAAAATCCCACGCATCTGAGTAAACATTGGGTCAGTGGGACTTGGCCACCGTTTTCCCTTACCCTCCCTGTTTTTACTAGTGCTGTGTTTGGTTGACCATGACTTCCTAATCAGGTGTAGCATTAGCTGGCGGGGCGAAGGGAAGGGAAGGTCAGGAAATGACATGGTTTCGTTTAGCACTTACGAAGAGTTTTTAATGAAGTTAGATAATGCTTTCTACTTTAAATGGTTAGTTAATAATTGGGGTGTTTATAATACAAACCTAATTTTTTGCATATTATATTTACTTACCTTAACAGTAGAATCCAAATTGGGGTAATTTTGACCCAAACCCGATTTTCACATTTAGTATCTCAAAAACGGTTGAATATTTAAAAAAGGCTTTTCTTAAAATCCAATGTAGCATCTAAGAAAAATAATTTCAAATTTTTTTGCTCGGCCAATTCCGAGGACCGGTAAAAACCTCTGGAAAATTAAAAAAATCCGCAATTTAAAGCTCAATTTGTGATGTCATTTGATATCTAATAAATATGAAATTATTTTTTAAAAGTGGCTAAATGTATAAGCTTTCTAGCGCACACTTTTTTTTAAATTTACATTTAATATATTGAAAATTGAACAGATGAAGAAGTGTATCAAAAAACGAAAACGAAAAAACGAAAAATATACTCAACAGTACTCGTTTACGGATTTTTAAAAATCTTGTAAACTGACTAAGTTACAGCGTGTTCGTTAACAGGGGTCAAAATGACCCCTAAAAAGCATTTGGGCAAGTTTTCAAATTAATGTATAGAAGTGTTAATAAGTTAATGGTTAGCTGATATCAACTAGTAAGTCAATTGTAAACTCTAAAACTATTATCTTTTATCAAATAGTAAGAAAATTTTTACAAGATAACCGATATAATACCTGATTCTGCGTAAATGTGTGTATCTATAACTTGTTGCGATAAGGTTTTACCCACAAATACGAATTTTAAGATAAAAGACTTCAATAACACCAACCCTAAATGAAGAAGCGACGAACCCTAAATGGTATAAAGTTTAGTGTGTGTGATTGCTTACCTGTCTTCATTATTTTTTCCTAGTTTTTTTTCTATTCCACAATTTTCCAAGTTACCAATTGGACCCTCCTAGTTCTTTATAGTTTACTGTAATCGTTTAAGTTGATCGTGAAGTTGAGTATCGTATTATTAGATTTACATTTCGTTTGCTTTGCTACCAAACAAAGAAGTTCCGAACATCGGTTGTGTTTAGTATGTTTGCAAAGAATAAAAAGATAGAAGATTAAAGACTCCCGGAAGCTATGTAGGATTCTATGCTGGTAATTGTTCCTTCCTAAGCATTTGATTCGTTAGCACCCTAGCAGATCAGATGATAACTCATCGGACCCATCCGTGTTCCGTTTCGACCTATCAACGTTTGAGCGTCCCGCGGCGGGAATCTATTATTGTAATTCAATTAAACGTGCCATAGCGCGTGTCTATCGAGCTTGTTTTGCTCACATCAGTGGAAAACCTGCTCGAATTGAGCCGTTAGCGACAGTTTAATCAAGCGCAGCACAAACCTCCGACTCCGTGCTGAGTCTGACGGTATTACCCGCGGGTGTGTGATGCACACGATGCCATATTATGCAACTGTGTGATGCATCCTGTACTTGTGCGCAAGAACTTTCCCTTTCTGGGAGGGATGGGGCGATGAGCAGTTTGTCGGCAAGGAACTCACGTTCGATCCCGTTCGACTGCCACCGATTGTGTCATGTGATTGAGAGTATTGTTTCGCGATCGATGAAGCCGACCTTGAGAACTGTATCGTGCGCAGAAAGGAGATGGTGCCTCGGCATAAGCAGTGCTGATAGGAATGCCACCGTGTGGTCAGATAACATGGACTCGATGGCAACTTGGGGGAAGGAAAAAAGCAAAACGGCACGTGTGGTGACGGCTTCGATCTCACGGTGATGTGCATTTATAATTAGAGGCCCTTGCCAAAGCGTGCCCTGGCTTAAGGTGCTCCTTTCCGGAGCGCGCCACCGTGCGATGTTTGCGTTTGCGAGGAGGATTGGCCACCGATGTCGTTTTGCACATCCGCCTGTCCGTGAGATGGAACGATCGGATGGATCCGATAGGCCTGGCGGCATTTTTTGT
>KE524584.1:43931-69901 GCA_000441895.2 Anopheles sinensis | reverse complement strand
ATCGCCCTTAGAGTGGCACGAATGAGATGAACTTGTAACGAGTTTCGTGGTGTGGGGACGAGGAGGGATGCTAAAAATAAAATAATATCGGTCCAACTCACACGGACGAGAAAACCCGCTCGAAGATGATGGGCGGTAGTTCGGGCAAATCGGTTAAGCCTCTTGTGAATATTTTAAACCACTCGGAAAATGTAAATTAGGTGATGCCTTTTTAGCGGCAGAATTTTAATGCACGCACGAGTAGATTATCTACGCTCGGTAAACTGTACCTATTAATTTATGTAAACTTCCAACTAAATTCGCAAACGAACAGGTTTTTCTAGAAACACACTGTTCAACGTGCGTTCGTGCTGGTAGCCAGTTTGAGCGCAATTTACGATCCCAACATTAGTCGGTTCAATATCGGTAACACTTTATCGGCACTTGCAGCGTACGTGCAGATCAATACTTGAATCTTCTTTATAGCTTATAGCACATATCTAGATTAAACGCTTCGCTTTCGTACGTGCTTTTAAACCTGAAACTTGTAAAGTGTAGTGGAGAATAATGCGAAGAACGATGTATGCAATTGCGTCGATTTCAAAATGATCATGCTTTTGATTTGGTATAGCAACATTGTTGAATATTGGGAGATCTTTTCTACATGGTTATATGAAAAAACAGATTAAGAGCTAAACTCCAACACATTAGTGAATCCACAAATTGTCAATTGTAGATAAAGATGTATGGAATGAGGGAAACCGATGATGCTACTGAATGCTTATTAACATTTTATAGATCGATTTGCAAAAGGACCAGGTAAAATATACCTTGAAATGAGGTTTGGTACAAGTCCCTGGATATGTATAAAATTTTTGAACAAAGACAGATCAATAGTTGGAGTTAAAAACAAGTTTCAAGTGATGTACTTTTTTGTTGATGTTAGTTTTCTTGTGGTTATTAATTAATTAGCTGATTTACCCGATTTCATCCGAGTAAAAAAAAAATCTGATTAGAGAGCATATACATTTTGTCTTGAGTATCACCATTTCTCTTGACGATTTTAAACCATTACGTATGATTAACCGTATGATTTTGATGCCCATAAAGGTACGTCAGAAAGTTCATTTTCCTTCAGCCATGTTTAGTGCGTATCTGTAGATGGATTTCAATCAACTTTCAATTTTAATGAATTGCGGTTTTGCGAACCTTTCCGGCGCAGTTGGGAGTTGTCTAAGGAGGAAATCGCTACGAATTTAGAGTGGAACCAATCGATTTAGTGCACATAAGAGTTACGAAACGATATCCACGTTTTCTTTTATCTTTTTCAAGACAGGAAATTGTATGCGCGCCTCCATTACACTTACTTCATGAAAGATCAAATGCTTTCAAATTACGGGTATCCCGTTAAGCAAGATTCTCTTTAAATTTCACTATTTATTTTCCTTTGCTTTCCTCAGATAAGATTTTTTTAAATTGTTTTTAGTTGGATGTTTTAGGGAGTGATGAGAGAGGAAGTGAGGATAATAGTTTGAAAAATGGTGCAACAATCTTATCATTGGGAAATTGGCTGCAATCGCATGTTTCAAATGTTATGATTGAAAACCCTTTGAATGGTACACCATTTTTGAAATTGAGAGTTGTATAAGGGTCACTCCTTTCCCGACTCTTAGAAGGATAGAATCTTCTTCGCTTCTTAGTCATATGTGCATTTTTGGTTTCAATGAAAATCTGTCTTGTAATCATAGGGTTACCTTTTTTACATAATTTTTATTGTGTTGGTGATTGCGAAGGGTAGGGAGGAAGGAGGATAACATAATAAATAGTTCGAAAAGTTCATAATTAGAAAAAATATAAAATTCTACGAAAATAATACCCATGCTACATTTTTATCAATGTTGATTTTTGGGGTGATATGGAAGCCACCCATACCAATTCCGATCAGATCATTCTTCAATTCAAATGAAAATATTATAAAAATTTTATTCTCTGCTTTTCTCGTTCTCGCAGCATTTGCTCAACAGTAGCCGAAGCAGCAGCAAAACCTCCAAGCAATCCTCGTCCAGCTCTTCCACCAGCACAACAACCAAACACGTAGAGAGCTCGTCCTCCACGCAAATGATGTCTTCGCAGTCGTCCTCCTCTGCCAGCAGCATCACATCGGCCGCCGCCGCCGTCAAGCAGGACCTCGGTGGCCTGCAGAGTGCGATTACCGAGCTGGGGAACGTACTGGGGCCGAACAAAACCTCGAGCAGCACGCAGAACTCCTCCTCCATGTCGACGGTCTCGTCCACCTCCACGATCAAATCGTCCAACATCACCAACCAAACGCGCAAGATGTCGTCCCAGACATCAAAGATCAACGAGTTAAAGTCAAAGTATGTGAAGGATAGCAAACAGAGAGATACGGTGCTGAATGTTCTAACGTGTAACCTTTTTTTCCAACTTCTTCAGACTGCGCGCCTCGATGGACAGCCTCGACGATCCCCCGACGGACGAACCGTCGGTTCTCTTCCCGGACTCGGAAACGGACGACGACGGCATGGGATCGGCACTGAAACCGCTGGCAAACGGTGGAAACGGAATGCTTATGCCGAACGGGCACCACCATCAGGCGCTGGTGAACGGGTGCTCCGGTACCGTCGATACGGTCAAGTTCGAGCAGAAGAAGATGACCTCCGAGTCGAAGACGAAGGTGGTGACGGATGGGTTCAGCAGCGAGAATGCGACGACCAATTCGGCCGAATCGAAGCGGCTACAGGCGGGGGATTTGGAGATCGAGGAGAAGGCAGCCCTCCACGCCAGGAGTTCCCGGTTGGAGGTGGGCGGTGTGACGGCGGAGGAAAAAGGTGCCATACTGAAGGTAAGGCGATCATCTTTTGCGACCCTTTTCTTTAACTAATGCAATGTTAAATGTGAATGCCAAATTATTGGCCAGAATGAGTCATATGAATCAATTAGTACATTAAAAGGAAAAGGACCATCTAGAACCTTTTAGTTCCTCGCGAACTTTGATTATGCAAAATATGAATCAGGAAAATACGTTTAAAGTTGAATCAAATTAGTCTTCAAAACATTTCCAGTTAATTCGAAAGTTAATTTGATCCCTTTTTCCCGAAATCAATCGAAAGGAATAATTTCGAAGTAAGGATACTTGCCTATATTTTGCGTCGCATTTTGACCTTCCCTGGCATTGATTAGGTTTGCGTTAGTCGTTATAACGCTGGACCGTTCCTTGGACGGCGTGTTTTGTTGTGTTGCAAGCTGTCATTCCGCAATGTCAAACATATGATAGCATGCTCCTGTAAGTCCTGGGCATGCGCCGTACCGGCTCAGTCACTGCATCGGTCACTCGACACGTTGTAACAACTCAGTACTAGACCGACCTTTGCAGCAAGGATGGCTTCGGTGACTCAGGATACACCTTAAAGGGCGACAGTTCAAAGCCCCCCGAAACGAGATTGTCGTCCCTCGAGGGAAGGGAGGACACGTCAACTCATCTGATCGAATTGATGTGTCCATTGGAATGCGGAACGTCTGACATTCACTGATCATTTGATTTGTGTGTGTGTATGTGAGAGAGAGTGACAGGAGTAGTTGGTCATCTTCGAACGGGCCTCCCCTCGAGCAATGTACGTAGAATGTTTGTCGGACGTTACGTAATTCGCGTTCGGTCGCTAAAGCCCGCGAATCTGCTGCTGCAGCAGTGCATCGGAGGCAGCATCGCTTGCAGGCCAGTGCTAATCACGCGTCAACTGTGCCACGGTCAGGATCATCCCCGAACGCCGACCAGTTCTGAACGACAGCGCGCTGACCAAGCCGGAAGAACGGTACGTAGGTGTGTGTTGTTACTGCCGCCGTTACTGTTTCGGTATCGATTGCTTTCCCAAAACATCGGATTTTCCGTGAAGGAATGCCACGCCGTCGTGTTCCGTGATGGCATGCATCGATGTGTTTAAGTGTGTGTTTTGGTTTCCCCCCAACGAACGGACATGCCACGTGTGACCTTCAAAAGGAGTTTCGTGGAACAAGGAATAATAAACCACTAAACCTCCCCCCAATAAGTGGGAGGGTTGGGTTCCACCCGGTTCGCCTGCTTGCCATAAAGAAAAATGTTCAAAGGAAATCGTAGACGATTTTACTGTTCGACCGAGTAATTGATGTCAGCGTGGCGAAGGGGCGCGTCTGGTGAAATTCGGAGCCGTCGAGGGAATTATGGTACCCTTATGGAAACCACCACAATTCCCAACACGCAACAGCTCGAGTTCAGTGCATTTTATGGTAATAAGCCACCATTTATTAGCATTTCGTGTAAACCAACCTAAAAGATGACCTCCAGCGGTTTGCTCTTCCTACGGACGTATGGATCAGTGAAATGCTCGTTGAAATGGTCAATGTATCTTATTTCCACTTATGTTCTGGCTGCATGTTTTAATCGGAACGAACAAACGCGTACCGGCTCTCAAGTGGTGCCAATAAATTCACCTTTAAGATAACGGACGTTCTTTAAATAGAAATGAACCGTTTTGCCGATCCCTTTGTCGATTCGGGTTTGATTCATACGGGCAGAGCTTTTTCAACGTCGGTGACTAATGCCATCCATCACGATTGAGGTGTTGTTCCGCCGGATCTGTTATCTGTCCACTTCAAGACAAGTATCTTCATTCAGAAATGGCGGTACAATTGAGAGTAAATAAATGGGGGGAAAAAAGGAACTCGCTTCCTGAATGTCAGATTGTACCACTAGAGGTCTTGAAGTTGCATGATGTTCTACATAATTTCTACATAAATGACATTAGATAATTGTTTATTTAACTACATTTTCAAGAGATATTGTTTTATCACAAATCTTACAACTTTTATTATCACGTCATGGTAATTCGCAAATGGCTCAATATAAATTGATCCTAATGGAATTGTTTTTCCAAAATACATTGTATTGGTAGATTGTACCATGCAAAGGTTTCTCTTGATAAAAGGCAAGCAAAAGGGTTTGATGATACGAACAAAATTTTGTTTAAAAAGAGTTTTCTTCATAAAAGGTAAGGGGCTTAATGATTCGAACAAAATATTTAAAACTGATACAATTTTGTTCAAAATGAATCTTTAATGAACAGTTTAAGTTCGTTGTTAATTACATCAGATAAAATTAAATTTAATTTCTCTTGATAAAAGGCAAGCAAAAGGGCCTAATGATACGAACAAAATATTTAAAATTGATACAATTTTTTTCGAAAAGAATCTTTAATGAAGAGTTTAAGTTCATTTTTAATTTCATCAGTTCATGATTTATGTTGAGAAAATTAATTTTAAACTAGGGAAAACTAGAATTTTTGGACTCGTTCGAAATTTATTTCGCTTTCAAAAAGAGCTCTTCCTTTGAGGGTTAAATCCTACCTTCAACAGAAGATTCGCGCGTGACGCAGATTTTCCCCACAAGAAAAAACAATTTATGTTTCGATCGATTAAAAACGTTCCTCGCCGCTGGAAAACTGTTGGTCCGGAATGGCGGTGAAGGGTTGAGGAGCATCTTCAATTTCCTTTTTTCGAATTTTTTTTTGTTCCTTTTTCATCACCGAATTTCGTTTTGTGAAGTTTGCGCTTGTCGAAATATTTGCCGCCGCATAAAACTTTGCTTGATTTATGTCGCGGACGTCAATCGGCGGAAAATGCGCCTCCCCTCACGTCTTTGCTGATGATGGTGATGGTGGTGGTGATGATGCCGTGCGGTCAATAAAATGTTTCGTCTTGTGTACACAAACCCGCCTGGTGGCGTCGTACGCGAATTTACTTTTTCGCGGAAAATCCACCAACGTGCGCCGATCGTGTGCGCGGAGATGTTTTATTTAACGATGATCACCACCACCGCTCGACCACCATTGCGGTTGTCTAGACCGAGTACGAAAGGGTACGCTTTTGGTAGTGGTGAAATTGCGCCAGCTTTCGGTGTGCGTAATTTTCCGGTCCCCCCGGGGTGGTTTGTGGCAGAATCCGACATCTCGAATCATCCCATGATCCGAGAAACCGAGAGCCAGTCGTTGTTGGACGGGCGAACAAGAACGAGCGATCGAACTCGTGTATGTTGTACTGTGAACGAAAGCCGAGCGAGCCAAAAACGAAAACGAAACGTAGGGAAAAACCCGCATGCAACCACACCAAACCTTAAACGAAACGAACGAAACGAACGGCGAGCTGCTGTGCGCACATTTTCCGGCCGCTTTCCACCGCACGCGCAATTGTTCAGTCCGGGTTTGTGCTTGACGGGATCATCGCACCCGCACCTGAAGGTGTTAGCGATCGTGATCACATTTTTAATCGATCGATCGTGCGTGCGTGCGTGTTCCCATATAGGGTCGGTGGTGTGATCGAGGAATTGTGAATCCGATAAGAGATTAATTTTTCGAACGAGTGTGAAAGTGTCTTTTCCCCGTCCCCAAAACCCGATCGAGGTCGTTTACGGACACACATGTGCACGCACATGTTGGTCGGTTGCGAAGTGACATTTTCATGAATGAATTTTCCACCGCCCAATCAGCGACCATTGTGTGACGTTGTGTAATTTAGTACAACCACCCACTTCGGTGCACGACCGTTTGTTGTTGTGAGTGCACGAAAATACACGACACGATTAAGTAATCGGCAGCAAGCGAAAGGAAAATGTGCAGCCAGGCACCGTGGCCCGTGCGGAAGGGCATTTTCCGCTCGACCGGACAGTCGGACTTCGTCCCAACGCGCACTCCCAGCCCGATCGTGGAGTTCCCCCTCTCACCACCGCCCCAGCAAGGATCGGTTTCGCCGTCGCCGCTCAGTCCCGGCTCCAAGTCGGGCAGCCCGGTTAGCCATGCGCCCCTCCGCAACGGCATCACCCTCAGCGTTCCCCCCAGTCCGCTCGGCAGTCCACGGGTGACGATCGTCGAGAGCCCGCTCGGAAGTCCGGCCAGCGTGCGGACGACGTTCGAGATTCCGATCGAAGGCGTGCCACAGGTGAGGTAGCGTCCCCCTAAAAGGGTGTGTGGCGCGGTCCAGCAAGTCGTTGCGTCGACGTCCTTGACCGCCCGGTAAACAATGGGGGCCCCCTAAAATAGATCCACAAAAAAGAAACCCGCGACTGAACGGGAAGATGATGGCCGTCCGCAAATAGAATATTATTCTCTGGTATTATGAACAAACACACACACAAACGCACAAAACACAAGCAAGTGACTTACCCGTGGAGGTTGTTTGTGTTTACCCCACCCTCCTTCCTTTCCGGGGGTCAAGTTGGGGGCCTAAAAATAGGTTGCAAGAAGAAAAAGGCGCCTAAATTTCGTGGAGGGAAAAAACGGTTTAATATGCTCGCATTGACGTAGTCCTACAACCGAACCCCCAAAACCATGTTAGTTGCCGAGCGAGAATGCAAAGAATTTGAGTCGTACCCTTCATTCCGTTTAAAGAGTAGTGACAATGAGAAAATGAAATTGCTCGTTAGCTGAAAATTAATCAAATTAAATTAAATCACAATGAATAAAAATTAATTGGAAGGGAATTTTCCTAAACAAACGAACACAATATTGAAACGGACATTATAAAAGGGTTCCCGAGACAGAACCAACCAGGGTTGGAATGGAAAAACGTCTCAGAAGAAATTTATATTTCCCTTTCCCCGCGCGAGAAAAACGACGTTCGTTTGCGTGACGTTACTATACGTTGATTGATTTTACCGCCAGGGAACAACACCACGGCGTTGCGCCTCGGTTGTTTACACACAACCCGGGTCAGGTCGTTACTGACCAATAGAAAAAATAATCCTACGGACGATCGGCCGGTTGGCCAATAAATAGTGAACTATTTATGCGCATAAAATCTTCCCCCCCAAAATATTAGCACCGGGAGGAAACTGTTGGATACAAATTCCGCCAATCTGGAGCGGATGGGAAACAAACCGGATGATGATGATGTCAGAAGGTATAAGAATTAGAATTTACTCACTTTGAACTAACTCGAACGTTGGGAAATGTTGTACGCCGGTTGATGGAAGAAGAGGAATGTTGATGTATCTCCCCGGTACATCCTTTAATCGGTTGGTTCTAGTCTGAAAGTGGAATGTTTAGAGTTTCATTCATAACCCAATCAATGTTTTGTAAAATATACTTTCCCTTGTAATAGCGACAGCGATTTCACCCGTGGCTCAATTCCAACCGCAAGCAAACAACATGTAACAAGTTGTGTCCGTTGTGTGTATAATAAAGTCAAAGTGTACACAACGTGCTAGCCGTCAAGACCCCGCCAGTGCCGCACGTCCAATGCGAATGTTACACCCCGGTTGGGAGGGCAAATCCACGCCAGAACCTCGAGTTCTAATCTCGTTTTGGCCGACACCCCACTTGTATTGATAACATCGAGCTTGAAGCGTCCAAGTACTTGTGTTTCATGTTTGCACGCGTCACGCCAGTTAGTTGTGACGAAACCGTTGTGAAAGCCTGAACCCGTGCTTGGGACGTGTGCCATCATTCGGTGAGTGGGTGGATAGATTATTTTTCTATCACACAAACAATACATATGTGCCGCCAATCCTTCGACTTTGCGAGAATGAAGTGTGATTTATACATTTGTCATAAAAGTTTGCACACGTTTTTGTCTCCTATTAAAATCTGGTGAATCATCTGCTTTGTAGTTTAATTTCGTAATTGCAAATAGTTTCCAAGCGCCATCCATTGTGTGTCTAATGCTGCTAATGGCCGCTATTGGGCGTCGTTCTGTGTGATAACGCATGTTTCCCAAACGACAAGCATTTTTTGTCGACTCACCAACAAAGCGGGAACGAAAAAGGTTGAGTGAATTTAATTTTCAATCCGTACCGGTTCTCCCTATTAGTTGAGGTCCGCACTTTGTCCCGATCGGTCATTAGCATTGTAAAGTGCAAGCCAAGTGGTGTGTGGTTTTAATTCTCGTCGAACAGTCGAACACAAACTGTCGCCTAAAGCACTTCCGTACAGGCTGCCTCGGGACTCACTACGATTGTCAACCCTGCTCGAAGTAGGAGATCCGCACAATTTGATAACCTTATCTGTGATCGCCGGCAAAATCTGATGCAATCATCTCCCTTACGTACCCACTTTACAGGAGGCCCGCTCGGTGAAGATGGACGGCTTTCAGCAGACCGAAGCGAACAACATTGCGGCCCACAGTCAAAAGGTACAGAGCGAACACTTCAGGTGCGTATACGGTGCGAGCGGTTTGAAGTTGAAGGAGCAGCCCAGTCTAACGTGCGTTCTTGTACGTCTTGTCTGTTGTTTCAGTGCGGAAAATAAGGCCATCTCGCAGAAGCAGACCATTTCGGCGCACCGAATCTTCAACCAGGAGCAGAAGGTCACCTCGACGACGCAGTCTCAGTACAGCATGTCGAACACGAGCACGATCAGCAACCGGTCACTGTGCACCAACATCGGTATGCTGGGTGATGATTTTCCCTCGTTCGAGGACCTGGAACGGTTGGGCAGCACACCGGAGGAGATCAACAACACGATCGTGAAGTACTCGAACCATCTGAAAAACTACGTGCAGAACCTTCAGCAGACGGAGCAGCTCAAGAAGGCGCCCACCCTGTTGAACCACATGAACGAGATCATCCGGAAGGCGTGGGCCGTGCCGACGTACGGGCATGAGTTGGGTGCGAGCCTCTGCGATACGCTGCGTAAGACCGGGGGACTCGATATCCTGATGCGGAACTGCGTCGACACCGACTCGGACGTGCAGTTTTCTTCGGCGCAGCTGCTCGAGCAGTGTCTCACGACCGAGAACCGAACGCATGTGGTCAAGAACGGGTTGGATAAGGTGGTGAATGTGGCGTGCGTTTGTACGCGCAATAACGCCACCGATCATTCGCGCGTTGGTACCGGAATTTTGGAGCATCTGTTTAAGCACAGCGAGGACACTTGCTCGAACGTGATCCGGCTGGGAGGACTGGACGCGGTGCTGTTCGAGTGCCGTAAGAACGACGTGGAAACACTGCGACACTGTGCCGGTGCCCTGGCGAACCTCTCGCTGTACGGTGGCGCCGACAATCAGGAGGCGATGATCAACCGTAAGGTACCGTCCTGGTTGTTCCCGCTAGCGTTCCACAACGACGAGAACATCAAGTACTACGCGTGCCTCGCGATTGTGGTGCTCGTGGCAAACAAGGAAATCGAAGCGGAAGTTATCAAATCCGGTACGCTCAATCTCGTCGAACCGTTCGTCACCTCGCACAATCCGTCCGAGTTCGCCAAATCGAACTTGGCGCACGCGCACGGTCAAAGCAAACACTGGTTGGAGCGGTTAGTTCCGGTGCTTAGTTCGAAACGTGAGGAGGCCCGCAATCTGGCGGCGTTCCACTTCTGCATGGAGGCCGGTATCAAGAAGGAACAGGGAAACACGAATATTTTTAAGGAGATCGGAGCGATCGAACCACTGATCAGGGTGGCGAGTTCACCGAACGCCATCGCGTCCAAGTTTGCCGCTCAGGCACTTCGGTTGATCGGTGAGGAGGTGCCTCACAAGCTGTCCCAGCAGGTTCCCCTGTGGTCGATTGAGGATGTACGCGAATGGGTGAAACAGATCGGGTTCGGGGAGTACGAACAGAGCTTCTACGACTCGAAGGTGGACGGTGATCTGCTGCTGCAGCTGCAGGAAAGTAATCTGCGCGACGACATCGGAATCCGGAACGGCATTCAACGGATACGGTTCGAGCGGGAGTTGCAAAATCTCAAGAAAATGGCCGACTATAGCTCGCGCGATCCCGACGGCCTGCACAGCTTCCTGAACAAGATCGGCCCGGAGTACACCATCTACACGTACTCGCTGCTGAACGCGGGCGTGGACATCGAGTCGCTGCGGGACCTGGACGACGATCAGCTGATGTTGACGTGCGGTATCAAAAACACGATCCATCGGGCGAGAATTCTGAACGTGATCAAGATGAGCGATTCGATTCCTTCGTTCCGCTCGGAGCAAAGTACGGAGAAGAGTTTGGATGTGTTCGTTAGCTACCGGCGCAGCAACGGGTCGCAGTTGGCCAGCCTGCTCAAGGTGCACCTGGAGTTGCGCGGCTTTTCCGTGTTCATCGACGTCGAGCGGCTCGAGGCGGGAAAGTTCGATAACAATCTGCTGCAGAGTATTCGCCACGCCAAGCATTTCCTGTTAGTGCTCACACCGGACGCATTGGACCGGTGCGTGGAGGATGTCGAATGCAAGGACTGGGTTCACCGGGTTAGTACTCTGTTGGAAATTGGACGTTTGGACGCGCTTCAATTGAGCATGGCTTTTTCTTCGGTAGGAAATCGTGGCAG
This sequence comes from Anopheles sinensis, assembly GCA_000441895.2. Classification (NCBI taxonomy): domain Eukaryota; kingdom Metazoa; phylum Arthropoda; class Insecta; order Diptera; family Culicidae; genus Anopheles; species Anopheles sinensis. The sequence continues at coordinate 58,616 of KE524584.1, read as the reverse complement.
CACTCAACTCGGACTGCAACATCATTCCGATCATCGACAACTTCCAGTGGCCCGAGCCCGAGAAGCTGCCGGAGGATATGCGGGGCGTGTGCCACTTCAATGGGGTGCGCTGGATCCACGACTACCAGGACGCCTGTGTGGACAAACTGGAAAGGTGCGTGTTGGGGCTGGAATACTAAACTCGAACGAAAGAATTATAACTCTTATAGCAGAAGTATGCATGGTATCGATTAGATAAACCCTTTTGGAAAATGAAAATAGCAAAACATTTCCTCGCCGTTTCAAGGAAACAACTAACCCGCATTGTTTATGTTGCTTGCCGTTGTCTGGATGTCTTCTTATTTAGTCTCGGGAGAGGGATAACCTCAATTTCGTTATTTTATTTCGTTGCTTCATAATACCACGCACGTCACCTTGCATGCCTTTCTGGCCTCCGGGTTCCTTACATATTTGCTTCTTTCCGTTACTTATTTTATTGCTAGAAAACATTTTACATTTTTATTTAAAATTTGTTTAATCTAATCCACCATTTTTTTACATTTAATTTACCTGAACAAAACCGATTGATATGTTGAAACTCTGCACCATTCATTTCAAACACCCGATCGTATGTTTATTTTGTTTACTTCATCCGTTACTTTAGACACTTGTTTAAACTAAGTTTAGCATTTATTTTTCTTTCTGGCACACATTTCCATCTTTCGCCATTCGAATCAGCACATTCAAATTTCCGTTATTTCAACACTCCCATAGTTTGTTATACATTGTAGTGTAGTAACGTACGTTCTTGTGTTTAATTGTACCGAAAAATCGTTTACAGCAGCAGTTTCAACTTTTCCATCCATTTCTTTTCTCCTCCCCTTCTTCTTCTTCTTCAGGTACATTAGAAATACCATTAACCATAACAGTCGCTCGAACTCCGCGCATAGAACTAGCTAAAAATCGTACTAAATACGCATATACGCGCAGCACTCGCAGAAAGGTTGGTGTTTGTGTGTGTGTGTGCCTGTGTGTGTGATATGGTTTTGAAAAAAAAACAATTCCGATCCCGTGGCAGCAAGCGGCTCTTTCTGTTGTTTATTAACAGTTCGTTTGGTTTTTGCGCTAACGGAAAAAGTGAAAAACGGAAACCGCCTTCTCGGATTAGAAAAAAAAACCGCACATTGCGTAACAATGATCTCAAAGCCCGTTCCTGGCAGTTACGGAGATGTAAAACCGAAGCTTTTCGTAGTGATAGTTGTTTGTTTTTTCGTCGGTGACGGTTCAAAAACGGTTCCAGCAGTAAAAAAACGTACGATGTACAAACGGGAAGCTTCCTTACGTTACGCGTTCCGATCTGCTTGTGTAAGATGTGCTTTTCTCTATGCGCGGATTGACGGTACGTGCGAGGTTGGGGTGCTTGTGTGTGTTTGGGTGTGTGTTTGTGGTTTTTCTATGTCGGGACCATTCGTCTTCGAGTTTCCTTCACGGCCGACGAGCCTCAAAAATGCTGCACACTCGAAGGACCACTTCCTACCAAAAAACAAACCGAACCGCGCTTTCCGAGCAAGAGCTGAACCCAAAAACCAGCCAGGTTCCAGTGGCCGATGAGAGGCAGGTTGAAAAATGATTTCTTTCCCCCATTTTTTTTCGTCTCTTCTAAGCAAATCCCATTCACCTGATTGTTGATAACAAGCCATCCTTATTTGTTTTTAAAGGAACATTTCCTCATTATTTCCCGGAGACTCCCTAACGATCCCATTTTTCCCTTTTTCATGATCAACATTGTATTTTATTATATACAGTTTTAAAATCATTGATCAGTTCATGTGTTGTAAATCGTTCGTGATTTCTTTTCATTTCCCATCTTCGGTTCACTTCTTTTTGTATCGTTTTCACATTGCTTTGAATTGTAAGTTTCAAATCAAATTAACATTTTAACCTTAGTATCTTTTTTTCCTGTTTTGTTTGCGTTTAGTTTTATTCCTTCCTTTTAATGCCCTCCATTTCGAGCCAACCGAGTAACCACAAACCAAACGGTCCAGCTTCACTTCCACCTAATGTTCTAATGTGTTTCCCTTTTCTTCCGCCGTTTTTGTTTTAGGTTCATGCGAACGGAAGCAAACAGTCGTGGTGGGCTGATGGATTACGGCTCGCGCAATCTCCTCAACCGCCAACCGGGCGATGCGACACCCTCGTCCGCCATCTACCAGCGCATGCACAGCAACGACTCGGGCAAGAGCAGCGACAAGGAGAACTGCCGGAACATCGAATGACTAGAAGCGCCTTCGGTTGTCAGCCCCCCGAATCCACCCCCACCGTCTTCAGCGGCCCCTCCGCCGGCCGGGCTGGGCTCGAACGGTTCGCTGTCGAATGCGACCGGTCCCACGACGCCCCACCCGCCCGGGTACCTACATCATCCGCGGAACTTCTCTTCGCTCCTGTACGCCCGCAAATCGTCCAGCCCGGGTCGCCAGGGTCCGACCGGGGGCAGTGCGGGGAGTGGAGCGCGCGGTCGGTACGGGAAGGCCGTGCGGGGCGGTGGGTTGAGTACTCTACCCCGTCCAGTCGCCCGTCGAACGGTGGCCGCGAGCGAACTACGGCGAAGTTCGGCGGCCGGGCTGAACGTCGTCTCGCAGCGGCCTCCGCTTCCGCCGAGGATCGAACTGCGGAGCCACAGCTATGATGGGCTGCTGGACGATGGTGGGCAGGGCGTACGGCGGAAGGGGGTCGGCACGACGATGGCAGTGCCGTCAACACCAATGACAACCGAAGGACACGATCGAGTGGATGGCGCGGCGAGTGTCGCCGTCGAGGGTGAAGCTAAGGAGCAACAGAAGGAGCAGCTGAGATTGGGAAGGAAACCTTCCATGTCGGTGGTGGCAGGCGCGGCGGGAAGTGGCCCCGGTTCAGCTGGAGGTGAAACGATCAAGAGTAAAAACCGACGATCGCGTAGCATGGACGACTTGTTCGACGATGACGTTCGGGGTCAAGCAGTTGAGTGCGATTTCCTGGACAACACCCAAAGCATGGAAACGTTGCTGGGCAACGACCATCAGAACCTCCACGAACCGGCCGGAAGTTCCCCACCGGAATCACCCGGCGGCGCGTCCGAGGATGCTCCACCCGAAGTGGAAGAGGTCCGCTCGATGGGCGGAAACATCTGCTTCAACCGTCGCTTCGTACACGATGATGAAAATGAGCCTTCGGAGCAGACGGTCAAGACACCCGAGGAAGACGTCCCACAGGACTTCACCTCCCCGACGACCTCCCACGAGCAGCTGTGCGAAAACGAAACCATCACGGTGGACAGTACGCCCCGATTGGCCCAAGAGCAGGAAGAAGAGGACGTCCAGTCGACGCACTCGTCCGCGACCGCATCCTCGCACGGGTCCAGCACCGGTCCCTCCCGGAAAGCACCCAAACCGCTCATCAACCGGTACGTGAAGAAGGTGAAATCGTTCATGAAAATGTAGGCCCATGGCTTTTCCCCCCACTCTCGAATCGATCTTCGAAAAGCTTCTTGTGATCTGTGTTACAGGGTTTCTTCGTAAACTTTGTAACTCCCCCCCACGCTAGGAAAAACGAACGAAATTTATTACTCCACTGCGTTCCACAATCACTCCTATCCATTTAACTTATTGTTTTTCGTTTCGTTGTTTGGACTCATTGTAACGTCCTATTCGATCAGTATACACTTAGCGCATGAAGGAATGAGGTATTTCTCTTTAGTTTCTATTCTTTTTTAATTTCCAATCATCCAAACGAAGGTAAAAGGATGAGGAAGTAAGGTTACTCAAGTAAGAGTTTTCATCTCCTAATGATAGGTTTTTAACAAATTGACGAGGAAGGAAAAGGAAGAAGAATGATAGAAAGATACACGGACAAGGATATTGTCTAACAAAAAACAAAAACACATACAAGTGTAGTCCTTAACACAAAAAAACAAATATTTACTAGCCTCTTAGTCTCTACCACTTGTATGTAACGTTTTATCTTATCATAAGTTCAAAACAAACCTACTGCTAAACTACTTACACCATTGTGATTATTTTCGCGCGCTGTTGCGTGAGATGTTGGACCGTTGTAAAATATATTATTTAGCGTGCAAGTGGGTCAGTCTGCCTCGAGTCTGCGCCACTGATAGAAAACTCAGAATGTATTCGGATTTTGATCTATTTTTCGAACGGAAAAATTGTACCTAATCGTACGGTGCTTTTTGTAACCGGTGGTGAGGTGAAGAGTTAGCGGAAGAAAAGGAATATCAGCGGAAGTGTAGCGGATCAAAATGAGGAAAGCAAAAAAACCTCTCTCGATACTAGGGAAACTCAGGATTAAAAGTGTGTGCGTGCTGGAACGTGCTTTGCCTTTAAGATGTTCATAGTTATTCTGTCGTGCTTTACGCTGCTGCTTTACGATGTAAATATATTTCTTCACGGCAAGGAAAATTACCGCTCTGCTAACAACTGTATGTGCTTCAAGCATAAGACCATGTAGGGTACTCGCGTTCGGTGTCGAACACCGTACCGTACTTTGTTATGTTTTTCGTCCAAAACAATCGTACAGCCTCTTTCAAAATGGGTTTTTGAAGGCATCGAATCGAAAACTAGTGCTTTAAGTATGTGAAAAAAACGACGTGTATTAAGGAAAAGCGAAATCTAATCATCTTTCTTGCTTTGAGAATGCAAATAAAGCAACATTTATCTCATAGCACAAACCAAACGTTAGTCTGATTTAGGTATTGAATAATATGAAAGAAATTCTTTGTTGATTGTGTAACGAAATGAAAAACCGTTGGCAAACAATTTGGATTGCAAAGACGTGCAAGCAAAATCACCTTTATTTTTAAAATGTTATAAAATCAAGCAAACTTATCAAATTCAATTACATGAAATTGATAATGTCTAATCCTTTTCATAATTTCTATATTAAATCAAGCAAGAACTTATGTTTTAATCATCATAAAATTGTTTCCATTTCTACTTCTCTTCAATCGAACCGGTTGATCTTCTTTACGCCCGAAAGTATGCAAAAGCATGTGCACAGTCCCGGAAACGGTTAAATTTATGGAAAAGGGAGCATCTACTTACAAATTAAAAAATTATGTGATTCCAATCGTCAAAAACTCTTTCCAGATTCGCAACAATCTTTGCGATAATTTCCAGATTTCCAGATTTACAATAGTCTTTGCGATATTAAAAATTAGAGCAAATGGTATTGACCTTATGTCAGCATAGGCAATGGTGGCCGGTGGTTATTTTCATATTGTGTGTATTATTTGTATTTGTACATGTTTTCCCGCAGTTTGATAGCATATCATTCCTTGGATTTTGAAAACACAACAACGCGCTCTTAAGATAAACAAAACTTCAAACAAAAGCTACAAAAGCGTTTATTGAATGCAAACAAAACATTATGTGCCGCCCGATTTGGCAAACGTTGGCAAAACGGTGCACAGAAACAGAATGTTCTCAGACCTGGACAAGGAATGACGGACAAGGGAACTGATTTTCCCATGATTTGCTTACTTGAGCCTAGTGTTAAACGCCTTGCACCACACACGATGCACTTCACGCAAATGCACATTCGATCCGACCGGAAGATGCCAAATGCTGCGCAAACGGGTTCATTAACTTTATGGCCACTAATTTCCCCAACCCGAAGGGTTGGTGGGTCGCATTACATCCAAACAAACCCACCGGCAAAGACCCAAATGCCCACCCGAGAGTGACTCAAGTGTTCGACCTTTGGGTGTTCGGTTTCGAAGGGCAAAAGGGTTCGCCTTCCGCGCTGCATAAGTGACTGCATTCGGTGCAATTTAGATGGTAAGGTTTTTCGGGAGGATTTTTGTTCCTCTTGCTCATTGTTTACCAAACAAATCATCGAACGGGCGATGGATAAACAGAAAACTACACTTATCGGCCGTGGACGCTCGAGGGGACGACAAGAGTATGAGAATTTGGCTTCCCAGGAATCAGAATGGCTCGTGCCGGGTTAGTTTTATTTCATTTTAAATATTATGTTGTTTGCGCAGGATGCTGAACAAACTTTGCTGATCGTGTCCTGCGTGTCCCGAAGGAAAGTCGCGAGTTAGATGATCCAGCAAGTTCAGAGATTTTCCACTGAAATCTCCACCGTGAAGATGGTATGTTTTCCCAGCTTTTTCGTACAACGGATACATTCCATTTTTGCTTCAAATTGTTTTTTGTTCCCTTTTCGGTGGGTTCGACTCCCCTCTCCACTTTCTTGTATAATACATGTCTCATCGCGCATGAAAACAAATAAATACGGCTGTATTTTCTTAACAAACTTCGACCGTAAACAATGATTTTCTGAGGTTTTTTTTATACTTTATTATCGCTTTAAACAACGTGATTTTGTTTCGCCTTCTCTATCTCTCTGCTTTTAAAAGGGTTGTGACACAATCTTCCGAAAGGGAACAGCGGGAAGCAGGTTTAGAATAATGTTATGACCTTCGTGGGGTTTTCGGGGTTGTTTTCCACCGGAACATTATGCAACGGGGCATCTAGTGTCGGTGAGGAGGGGAAGGGTGTGGGTGAGTGTGTTTATGGATGGGCCATCGTTTGCTCGAGTGTCGCTCTAGGTGTAGGTGACCCACTAGGAAAATCGATGGCTCACGTCGGAAAAGCTTGGGATAGGTAAGGGAAAGACTGTTGAATTGTTTAGGTCCATGGTTGCTGCGGTTAGAATTAAACATTCAATAGTGGCCGTTGTCTCATGACGTTCTATTTTAAGGCTATAATTTGTCGCCTTACTTAAATAAATTGATTTACATCATCTAAGTTTTTTTTATCATCAAAGAAAACTCGAAATGTGTTCAATGTTACCAAAGCAATCTAGAAGACAAACAATTTGAGAAAATCAACCAACGTTTGAAAGCTACAAAGCAAGTAAAAGATGCTGCTACTGAAAAGACAAAGCACCTTTCATTCGAAGAAATCCGTTGCGAAAAAAGACCTTTAGCTTTTCCCAGCTTTTCTTTTAGGCATCTTTCGACCAGAGTAAAACATCCTAGCATAATATTTTCTTTTCGTTACAAGTGGTCAGAGTGTCCTTTCGTAGGAAAAATAAATTAAAACCCTCCAGCCGATCGAGGAAATAAAAATAATAATTATTGAAACCAATGAACCCCGTCGGCATGCAAAACGTCCCGAAGAATAACAACATAGTAAAATTCGATTTTTCCACCCTCACCTTTTATCGAACCAGCTTTTTTCCTTACCTCTTTGACACCTTATTCAAGCTTGTTCTTTATTTTAAATCGAATGAAAAAAAGACACATTCCAAAAATGGTGTTTATTTTAGAGCCTCCCCGATTCAGTTTTGGGAAGTAATTCGTTCGTTCTATCGGAAAGCCGTGAGCTGGCAATGTTTTTCTTTCATCCATGACCTCCACCCACACGGGGTGAGACACTCTTGAAGAGTCCTTGAAAACTGTCAACCCACCCTTCAGGGGATCGAGGGAGATCCTTAATCCGTAATTGCTCACCTCATTCGTGAGGTTTCACACCTTTTCGACCACCGTACTTGACCGCTTACCGAATGTTATGGTGTCCATCCCTTTTCCCCAGTTTGAGGAAAGACAACTAGCAAAAAAACGTTAAGAAATGGAAAACCAAAGCCAATCAGCAGCATCATAATTTGCCTCAAAACGATGCGCTTCCCACAGGGCTTTTCGCGGGCTTAATTTGTGGTGCTGCCATTTTTGAAACTCCCTTTCCCGAACGTGCTTCGTGTGGGATAATGGAATATTTAAGCAGATATTAAAGTTAATTCCACCCTCCCCAAGGTGCTGGGACGTCGGACGAGAACCTTACCGTACCCTTTCTTCTCTGGCCAGGTTGATGAGATTATACCGATGGCAAGAAGGAAGGATGGTGAAAAAAGGGAAATAAAAACAAAACCCACTCGGTGACCATTTCTTTTCTGCCATTTGCCCTAACCCTTTCCCCCGGGGAGGGCGCGAAAAATGTGCGAAAAATGAACATCACGCCAAAGGGACGGTAGGCAAATCAGTAAGAAGCAAAGAGCGATGAATTCTGGCAATGAAGATTACAAACCAACAGCTTATCGATGCAACGTGGGAGAACAGCGTGGAAAGCAAAGTGCGGCCGGGTGACATAAGTGTTTACACAAGAGGCCTTCAGTTATGGAAAGAAAACATCACCACGCAAGGTGACTTATCAAAATAGTCCTGCTGGCCAAAAAGGTGCCAAAAATAACATCGACCACAAATTGTCAACTCACTCTTGCTCCTGCCAGGATGCAATTGGGTGGTTTTTTCTTATTACTCATGCAGTAGCAGGCAAGAAGTATCCCGAGGAAGGTGGAAAAAACAACATGTCCACTGGTTTTTCATCTTACTTCATTCGGTTTGGGGAGGATTTTCCGGGTTTAAATATTTTTTACACTTTACTTAATTTCTTTCATTCTCTTCGAACTCCTAAATTCTGTCTGATGAGCTTATGAATAAATCCTGTTGACTTTTTAGTGGATTTCAGCAGGATCAGGCGGGATAATGGTTAACTTTAAGGTTTTGTTGCCTAGTTTTCTACTTCTTAAGGAAAATGGCATTGGTTGCTTTTCGTGTTCAGTGATTTTTATATAATTTTATTTTCAAATTGTTAACAATACTTCAAAAACAGCTCTTTTATTCCTTTACGATCACGTCAGTACTCTTTCAATCGTGTAATTCAGGGGTCGGCAAAGTCCGGCCTACGGGCCAAATCTGGCCTGTTTTTATCCGGCCCGTAAGAAAATTTGAGTGTTTCATACAAAAAACTTATCTAAACTTTATAGGTTTTATTTACGATGTCAGGTTTGGCTTTTTGCCGAAAATGAAAATTAAAATAATTGAACGAGGTGTGCAATACCAGGTTACTTCCTCGTATACTTTTTGTAAGATTTTTCTATCGTATTTGAATTTTTGGTTGTTTTTAAATTTTCTTGTCTCATAAGTCTCTTCCAAAATCCGGCGGCAATAGCTCGTTTATTTGACATCCAAAAAAGATACATTCACGGAACACAGTTTTTATACTCATAACGAATAAAATAAATCCCGAATATATTTTAAATTAATTTGAGTGGAGGTTTACTTTCAAGTAAAATTAAAGAAATTAATTAACTGTTCAACAACCCAAAATTTATACGTTGAAAACAATCAAAATTCAAGGAAAAAGGCTATGAAAATCGTTTAAAAAGATAAATGGTAAAATTTTTACTCCTTTTTATGTGACTTTACTGACTTTACCCTTTTTATGTGACACTCTATTCAAAAGGATTTAGTATTACTTTGAAAACATTTAATAATGGTTTAAGATATCCGGCCCGCGTTTTAGAGTTATTTTTAATAATGTGGCTCTTTTTAAGAAATGTATGCCGACCCCTGGTGTAATTCATTGCAATCGAAGGCTCATTTCATAATCATCCTCATTCGCATATCATTGCTACTACCTCCGCCCAACATTGGAACATAAATCAATTCCCAACTGCTTCCTCCCCAAAAACGTCGAGGGGCGACGGTGGTGGTTATTTACGAGCTAATTATGATTTGATTTTTCCGAGCGTCGAGTTGGGGTCATTTCCTCAATAAAAATCACCCACCGGGGGCCCCTTAGTTTTCCAACCATGCTTGGTCAGTTTCTTCCATTGCTTCCGACGTGACGACGAGTGAGCCCATAATGCGAGAAGGGGAAAACGATCGATCGATCGAGAAACCGGTTTGATTGGGATTTTCCCGCTCGCTCCAACGCATCGATCGAAGGCGGATAGGGATTGATTTTCCGATTGGCGGTTAATGGCGATCGGTAAGGGCGTGAAAATATTTACGATCCAACCGACGGAAAAGTGGCACCGGTTCGGGGCCGTCGGTAAGCCTTTTTTCTTCCCCCTTTTTGGCTCGAAGGGAAATTATCGTGGAATTTAGGTCACTTTTATAAGCTGTTAAACGTTTGCGTTGCTCGCTTCGGATCGATGTTTGATGGTGATTGTCTTTGAAACTGCGCAATCAAGTTCAATGTTTAAGCGAAGAACAGGAAATCGATCTATGCTGTGTTGGTTTTATGACTTGTTAGAACTGCACTTCGAATGGTGTGAAACTGGGTTTAAGGTCTTTCTTTGGTTCATATTGCTTGTTGGATATCGCTGTTCATTACACATGGTTAAATGATGATGTTCTTCTATCTAATTCAAATAGTTGAAGGCAAAAGGTTGGGAAATAAATACTACGACTTTTCCACTACATTTAAAGCGTATGATTATTTATCGCATACAGGATTGTTTATATTCTACTTTCTGATTATTTAAAATGCAAATCCTTAGGCTCAAAGAGCTATAAGTTTTGATTTAAAAGGGGACCTTAATAATGTGACAAGTACAAGAAAATAGATTCTCGTCATTTCTCTACTTTTTACAACAATATTTCCACATTCAAAGCACATTTACGAGGTAGACACAGGATACAGGAACAAAAACCTCTCCGTCTCTCCGTCTCTCTCCAAGTCAATCGATTTTCACAAACTGCCGGAGCAGACTGAAATCCAATTTCCTCCACACACTCGTGCCCGGATGAAGCAACATCGATTTCATATCCGCCGATAAACTAAAAAGGAAAAAGTACCTATATGGACGAAAATTCCCCGAAGCTGCAATCAATACCGGATCCCCTCGAATCTGTCTTCTTTCCCCCGCTGCGAAAGTGTAGTCAGCTCCCTCAAAAAGGATAAAGGGATCTCTGGAGACTCTATGGAAAAGTCCACTCTTCATGAAAGATAGCCAAAATGGAAAACCAAATACCAAATCCTAAATCATCGCTCAATTAGAGAGACCCGGCCTGGTATCCAAATATTCTACTCCCAATATCGCTCCGAACGAAAGGACGGTTTTCCGTACGAAAAATGGCAGCTTTCAAGCAATGTCGTTTGTCAAAAATCCTCTCCATTCTACTCCAGTACTTCTGCCTGCGATAAAATGCTTCTTTTTAAAAAAAGGACCAGTTGGACAGCGAACGGATTATTCAGTGCATCTGTCCCTTGCCATATTGTTTCAATTAATTTCCAACCAACACACGCTCTCGTACACGTCTGTCGCTACCTTTACTTTAATCTGCTTGCGTATCGCTGCATGTTGGATGATTGTGTTCGTTTCTAAAGCGTTCCCCGGTTATCGCTGGTGGTGTCGTTGTTCCTATAAACTCCACACCATCAGAATCGTTCGTTTTCTAGGGTTTTTTCTGCCTAACTTTTCGACATCGACACGAATCCTTCTGCATGCCGACTGATAAGGACTTGTCGTTTATCTATTTCTTTTATTTTGTCACGCTCATTCATGCTAACACCACCAACTGTATTGGTATACGTTTTAAGCCTTTTCAAATCCTTCCACTGGTATTTCGAAAAAGGACGCACATTTTCGAAAATCGTCCTTTTAGGAGGCGTCCTTTGGTATCGGCAGCGAGAGCGAGACTACACTACTCCCGTTTGAACACGCCTTCATTTTCGATCAACATGGCAAGTGTTACGCCTACTTTTTCGTTCGTCACAGGCACACGTACACGTTGTACGTGTGAATTTAAAATTTTTGATGTTGATGTTGATGCTGATATTTCCGTTTTCTATTGCTTCGTCGAACAGACCCGGGAAATGGAAGTCGGAAGCGGAACTAATGGACAGAGAAAACGAACCAAATGCACACACACACACAAGAACACGCTGGATCGCTCGTTGAATGATTGTATCATTTGTAGGGACGCTTTAAAGTGGAATTTTGGGGTTGACAATTGATTTCAACCTCGGTTCAGCTAACAGAGAGTATTAAAGACCCGAACTTGTTCGCAAGTTTAACGTTAAATGTGTTGCTTTGTTGCAAATGTTCCATGGGGCAAAAGGCACAAAATGGCGTGGAAAAAGCTGGACTTTCTTTAATTGAATGGGTTTCATCAGCAACATCGTGCGGGATTCGCTTGTTCCAAACACATGGTGTATTTCGTAGGGGTAAAAAGTGTTTATAGAGAACCATAAAGACAAACAGCAGAAGACTCGGGTGGGAGCAAGCGAACGAGAGCGGTTGATGAGATACACGGTTAATAACACGGTGATTGAAAATGGATGAAAATCGATTTCGATGACTTATTTCCAAACAATGGCCTCCCGCCATCCATATTGGCTCGATAATGTACCGCTTTCCCGGGACAAAAGGAGAATGCGTGTTTGTTGTAGCGAGATATGGACGCTTTATTGGCACCGTACACACACTCGCCCGTAACACGTTCACATATGTCCGGTACGGATGGAAGTGATTTTCTTTCATGCTTTTATCTCTGCCACGCCAATGTTTATGCTGTTCGGAAGCGAAAACCCCGAGAGAAACCGACGCGGAAACCGTTTTCCCCTCGGTCTGGGCCGACCGATTGTTTGGTCTTCATTTGGTGGAAGCATTTTTTTCGGTTTGGTTTTTCTGGCGCTCCTATCGGCAACAATTCCGGCGAAATGTTTGTCGTCCGGATGATAAAATCGATTGCGGTTTCGTCGAAACATTCCGATTAATTTCATCAACCGACTTGCCTGGCCCGGAAGCGGACCGTTGTGGAAAATCGATATAACTTTCCATTTTTTGTTTTGTTCATACAGTGCTAGGATGTGGAACCGTGATACGATAGATGAACAAGATTACTTTGCGCTCTGTTGCCATCATATCAGAGGGAAACTGTTGATGGAACGTTTGTTAGAACGTGTATAACACCTTTTTCCCAAATGATAACATTTTTCTGTGATGAATAATGATGAAAAAATACTAAAGATTCAATTAGATGTTTATAGAAAGATTCGATTTAAATTCGTTACTTCAACAAATCAAAAGAATACGTTTTTCCCTGGTGAATAATAATGGAAACATACTGAAGATTGAATTCCATATCAATTTGTTACTTCATCAAATCAAAAGAATGTGTTGTTTTTCCCAGGTGAAAAATTATGGAAACATACTAAAGATAGAATTCGATATCAATTCGTTGCTTCGTCAAATCAAAAGAACACTTTTTTCCCTAGGAAAAAATAATGGAAGCATACTAAAGATTGAATTGGAAGTTTATAGAAAGATTTGATTTCAATTCGTTACTTCATCAAATCAAAAGAACAAATTGTTGCTAGATGAAAAATAATGGAAACATACAAAAGAGTGAATTAGAAGTTTATAGAAAGATTCGATTTCAATTCGTTGCTTCATCAAATCAAAAGAACACATTTTTCCCTACGAAAAAATAATGGAAACATACTAAAGTTTGAATTAGAAGTTTATCGAAAGATTCGATTTCAATTCGTTTCTTCATCAAATCAAAAGAATACATTTTTCCTAGATAAAAAATAATGGAAACATACTAAAGATTGAACTAGAAGTTTATCGAAAGATACGATTTCAATTCGTTTTTTCATCAAATCAAAAGAATACATTTTTCCTAGATGAAAAATAATGACCACATACTAAAGATTGAATTGGAAGTTTATCGAAAGATTCGATTTCAATTCATCACAACGTCAATTTATCTACCTCCGCAACACTCAAAACCATTAAAAACATCGTGTACTTTCCAGCATTCTCGATCTTACCCCGGGTTTTCTTAAATCACTACCACGACGTTGAATGTGAACTGCTGAACGCGGGGGAAATCCCTTTAAATCCACGTAAAGTCATTAATCCGTGGTTTGCCTTAGCCGAGATGGAGATTTAATACCTTTCTTTTTCGTCCCATATCTTCACCATGGACGGAAACCAAGGGGCCTCGGCTGGCGACCATTTTCCCCGATGCCGAGGCAGAAGATTCGTCCGTTCATCCTTAACGCCGGGAAATACCCACGGCACATCCGGTTTACCGGTGGATTCCTGTTTTGATACGGTGAGTACGGTTCGCCGGTCTGGAGTCGTTTTTACTTTCGTCCGTTCGGTTGCTACAACGACACGTAACGGCCGGGCAAGGACTCGCCTTGGTAGTGTTCTACTCATTCACAGGCACATGAGGCATAAAACATAAAAACATGAATGAGCAGCGCAGTGGAGGCAGTTTTTTCGCTTTCATCGAGATGATTGTAAAAACGGGGTAGAAAAAGTTCTTCACAGGCTCTTTCCGGGTACGACGTTGAGATAGAGGCATGCGGGTCTATGGACGCCATGGTCGAGAGTGTGTCGTAAAACCATCATTTCAAAACAACAGCGATGGTGCCATCTTCAACCGGACACGAAAAAATTGACCAGGTGAAGTTTTTTTGAATTTCAAAGAGGAATGAATCCCTGCAAAAGTACCCTCTGGGAACAGGAAGAACTTAACGGAAATGGGAGCGCAACTCAGGTATGTAACAACAGTTTCGTTCGAATGAAAATATTCGAAACCAAAGACACATTAAATTAAGTTAAACATTAATGTTTAGGAGTATCAACTAAAAATAAACTGATGTTCAACCCAAAAAAGAAACCTAAAAATTATCCTACAAAAATGAGAAAAATCTTTCCAGTTCCCCAAACGTTTAAGCATACTATTACAAATCTTCAACATTACAGAATTATTAGCCTCTACTCTGCATGGCGTTATTTCCCAGTTTCCTGTTTAAGTTAATAATTTCGACCATTTTCTACCATTTTGTTTTTTCGTCTCCCTTTTTCGTCCTGGAGACGTTTCGCGACCAGTGTCCATGCTTG
>KE524584.1:25961-36055 GCA_000441895.2 Anopheles sinensis | reverse complement strand
ATGTGCACGAGCAGTTTGCGTGTGTGTATTGGTAAGGCGAAAAGGCATAAATGGAAGATCGTGTGAAGATGCTGGGAAGGAAGATTAATCATCTCGCGTGCACGAGCGACAAGGAAGGCGCGTTAAAAACCCACCGGCCAGACAAGGAAAGCCGCGCTAAAGGACGAGCGAGAAGGCAACAGACGTGTCAGGTTTCCCGGACCGCAAGCAGCCGCCGTAGAGTGCTGTTTTTCTTAAATCAGTATCGTTCGACAAACCGAAGCGCGCTGACTGATCGAGACTTCGACCGCCGCATATCCGCGATCCCGTCGGTGATTCCAGTCTGTGTGTGTGTGTGTAGGTGACTCGACAACCCACACTCGGGTGTGTACTTAAGGAGTGTACGGCACTCGCTATCAGTCGGTCGGTCGGACGCACCCAGGACAGTTCTTCCGCCTTCACCTTTCGGTGTGCCGGTGTGTTTTCCGGGAGTGTTTGCAAAGAAAATATTAAAGCAAGTGCAGTGAAGCAGAGAGTCCAGTGCAAAAGCGCAAGGTGCAATACCAAACAAAAGACAGTGTAATTAGAACACTGTTCCGAAATGAATCAACGGTGAACAGCAGATTGGCAAAGGATTTAAAGCCAGTTTTTCCGGGCTGAGATAAGGACATCGTTGCGGGTTCGTTCGATTATTCTGAGAGTGCATTAGTGGACAGGGAAGTTAAATATTCCCGACGGTGTTGGAGTATCGAGATCTTCACGACTTTGGACATTGAGTGTTGTTTTTGTGGATTGTTTGTGGTGAAGTTCTAGATCCTAGTCTTGAACTGTGCAAATATCTGTGAGACTACGTAGAGAGTTCTGGTGACTTCAGATATACTAAATACTCTGTGGAATAAGTGTGTCTACGGTTCAGTCACAATGCATACGTTGTTTACGGATCAACGCCACTATGGCCACGCACAGCCCGGCTACCCGACGAACGGGCCGACCATGGCCTCGGCACATCACTACCCCTACGACCAGTACTCCCGGTATGCGTACGCCGGTTCAGCCTACGCCCTGGCCGCCCCACACCAGAACAAGGAAATGGTTAAGCCACCGTACTCCTACATCGCGCTCATCGCGATGGCGATCCAGAACTCGCCGGACAAGAAGATCACGCTGAATGGCATCTACCAGTACATCATGGATCGGTTTCCGTACTACCGGGACAACAAGCAGGGCTGGCAGAACTCGATCCGGCACAACCTCAGCCTGAACGAGTGCTTCGTGAAGGTGGCCCGGGACGACAAGAAGCCCGGCAAGGGCAGCTACTGGACGCTCGATCCCGACTCGTACAACATGTTCGACAACGGCTCGTTCCTGCGCCGGCGGCGTCGCTTCAAGAAGAAGGACGCCCTGAAGGAGAAGGAAGAGCTGATGAAGCGCCAAAGTTTGATCCTCTCCAGCGAGGACAAGATGGGTGGCGATATCAAGCCGATCAAGATCATGTCCGGTGGGCATCACCATCTGGATGGGAAGCACCATCACCATCACCACCATCACCACCACGCCCAGCTGCACCATCAGGCGCTCGGGCATCACCAGACGACATTCAAGCGGGAACCGGGCCTGGAGTTGGCCGCCGCCGCTCAGTGTATGGTGAAGGACGTCGGCCTAACGTCGACGCTGCTCAACACCTGCCACGATACGTTCGCCACGCAGATGAACCACCTGTCGGCCGCCGGTGACCACGGTTTCACCGTCGACTCGCTAATGAACGTGTACAACCCGCGCCTGCACCACTCCTCCTACCCGTACCACTTCAACGACGACAACCTTATGACGCCCGGTTCCGGCGGTCAGCTGCGGCACCATCACGGCACCTCCAGCCATCATGCGCCGCCGCACGGAGGCTGGTACACGCCCGAGACGCCTCCGGAGTCCATCGGCAACACATCCGGCAGTTCGACTACCACCCCTACCACCCTGCCCTCGGTCACGGTCACCCCTACGTCTGGGATCGGCGTGAACGGAGGTGGAGGCGGTGGGCTCGGTGTTGGCGGAGGGTCCCTCGGCGGTGGAGTTCTCTCACACCAGAGCGTGGGCGGCCAGTCGGGAGGTGGTGGCGGTGGCTTCCGGGATATGGTATTCGATCATAATCAGGCGTCGGCGGCTGCTGCCGCTGCTGCCGCCGCCGTCGCCGTCAACTGTCAGATGGAGCAGGCTGGCAGTCCCGGTGGGAACAGCCTCACGTCGGCCAGTCCACCAGTGAACTCGGCCGCCGCCGCTGCAGCCGCCGCCGCCGCCGCCGCCTCCGGACATTTGGGCGGCAATCTGGGACACCTCGGGCACTACCGGTCACACGTCGGCTACTACCAGGACTGCGGGCTCAAGTACGGCGTGTAATGGGATGTTCCAAGGTCGTCCGTGAACAGCGCCGAAGTTCCAGCGCTTCCGGATGGAGCTTTCAAGTGTCCGTCGGTCGCTGCAAAAGTGTGCTTCGTGTCGATAAGCGATTGCGGTTACTCGAGAGCTCTGGTGATGGTGGTGCAAAAATCTGTTTGTCGGAATGATGATGATGAGGATGGATGGTTCGAAAACGGTTGAGGGGACGGCTCCGTTTCGTGCGCCTTTCTTCCAGTTCGCTCTCTACAAAGATCTCAAGCACCGGAGCAGTGCCACCGTCTCGAGTGAACCTGAGACTATCGACCTTGGCGTGTCCGTTAGCGTTAACAACAACCACAAAAAATGACTGCGTCCATACGAGGCTCTACGATTGTTTAAGACCGGTGGAGTCCGTCCGTCACGCATTTGTTTCATAAATCACTAAAACCAAGAGAGAGAAAACGAGCAAAGACAAAGTGAAACGAAGATCGTAAGAAGTTAAACCAAAATGTAGATAAATCTGGCAGAGTAAAGTCAAAAGATCGGAATCCAAGTAGGCTAATCGTTGGACCTGTTGGAATGGAGGAACCGAGAGATGATCAGCACTAGAACGAGCGAGAAAAGCAATGTGTCTCGCAATGTATAATAAGCGAAAAGAACAGCCAATAGGCTCACGGTAGAGTTACGTAGTAGTTAAGTTGAGGTTAAGTTATACGACAGGATCGATCGAGGGAAGATTGGACGAAGTATGGACGGCGTCCGGTTAGGAGATCCGGTGGAAAACGAATAGATAAGAACACACAAAAACCGTGACGTTAGGAGCTCGCATTCGCAAGCGTCTTAATGGCGATTGATTATTCGATAATTAGGCGTAATGACAAAGATACATTTAATAAACAAAAAAACCCAATCGTGATGATATGAAATAATCAAATTTAAAACCATTGTTTCATTTTTACCGGGTGGGATTTCGGAAAGAACTGTTGTCAGTGTTTATTGGTCATTTTGTTGTTTCATGGTTTTCATAGTTTGTATTTCGTTTGTTGTTCCACTTCATTTGGTTACGAATATCATGCTCTTTAATTGAAAAACATTGAAAACTTATCTAAGATTACATTGTTATTATGAGAGAGATTACGAATTTGATCACTTTCAGCATAGAAAGAAATGCCAAATCGCAATTATGTTTTTCTTATATTTGCATTCATGACAAATGTTTTGACTTCCTACAAATAATAGCTTCATACATTTTCTTTTGTTTTGTCAGAAAAGCTTTGCAGAGATTCGCAAAACAAGTTGCCAATTATTGCTAGTAAACTACAATAAAGTTAAGTTGATTTGATAGACAACCAAAAGTAAACATATGTTACTTTTGGTGAAATACTATGTTCTAGGTGAATACTGCTATTTATCTTGGTTTGGATCATGTTCCTGGTTTAAAAATGTATTTTAATTCATTGAATTTGATACTTTATTTATTTATTTTATTGAGGAATATATTTCGCAAAATAAGTTGCCAATTATTGCTAGTAAACTACAATAAAGTTAAGTCGATTTGATGGACAATTAAATGTGAAAATTTGTTATTTTTTAACGAGTTGCGTTCTTTCTAGGTGAATACTGCTATTTATCTAGGTTTGGATCTTATTTCTGGTTTAAACATATAATTTTATGCATAGAATTTGATATCTTATTGAGGAGTCAGTTTAACTATTGCTTGTTTAATTCATTCTTCTTATTATTTGGTAAACGACTGTTTCTGCTTTAAGGTTTAAGAGTTTTACTAGACTTTTACCTTAGCGTACGTGAATAGTATGGGGGAGTGCCCGATCTCGGTTGGGATTTGAACTTACGCAAACAAACAGCATTTATTGGGGAAAACCAAATTTTCCATTTCCAATATAATGGTTTGTTTTCATCAATTTAAAGTTTTAATAAAAATGCTCAAAAATAAACACAGACTAAATTTTGTCGAGTAATAATTTGTGGAAAATACCTAGTTTTTAATATTTTTAATCGAAATAGTAAATTGCTTTAAACTATGACCGTTTACATCGGCTCAGCACACACATGCTCTACGTTGAGTAATCTTTTTGTCGAAATTTCCGTTCTCATTCGCCTGTAAAAGGAAAAAAATATCGAACCGATGCTTCCACCCATTTCTCGTCACCACATTCCCCCTCCCGGGACCTTACATCGGGAACGCAACCGGATGTACTGGACGTACTGATGGCCGTTAGTCAACCCTGCCCCCCATTCCTCGCACTAATTGATTAACTATAAATAAGTTAGCGCTCCATTAACGCGATGGAGTCACTGCGTCTTCCAGAGTCAACTGCGGCAGCCATCGTGGCACTGCCCTGGTTTTTCTTGGTTTTGTTTTCCTCTTCCTCTTCCCGGTGGCAGGGCAAAGGGCCGAGCGGACACGCCGGTGGTGGTGTTTTTATGTGCACGCCGGAAATTGTTTTAATATCTTCCCGGCATCCCGAAGCCGGCCCTCGTCGGCTACGCAAACGCTAATGTACACACGCCAAACGCACAAACACACGGGGCCTCCGGGGGAATTCTTTTAACCGAAACGAACGACCACATTTTCCATCTTTCCCGAGCGCTTCCAGCAAGCCTCGGTGAATCGGCACTATTTTCCACCGAAAGAAATGCCAAATCGTTTTAGTGATCGTTTTTGGTACTTAGTTTAAGAAAAGATGCCCTGTCAGAGGAAGCAACGTCCAAATCGGAAGCACAAATTTGGGACACGCTAATAGTTCTTTCGTCATTGTGGGTTCCGTAGTCATATTTAGGCAGGAAGTTCATATTTGATTGATCGCCTAAAAAGCTAAGCGGAGTTGTGTCGCTTTACTGATAGTTTATTTGCTGGAAGAAGTTAATTGATGTTTGTTTCTGTTTAGAAGTCATCTTTATCGACCTATTTCCTCCCTTCCATAGCATATCCGGCAAAACTTGCCAATGATCCTTCCGTCAATAATTTTTCCAAACGCTCCAATGTAATCAAAATAAAAACAAACACTGATTAAATCCACCGATAACACGCGATTGCTTCGTCGAATTGTTGCCGAAAGTCTTTCGAGCCTGAGTCGAATTCTTCCGCAACCAAAACAACACGCCGGCAGCAGCTTACAGGCGGGAAGAAAATGGCCGATGTTATGCCGATTCGATTTAGCTCCCGATTACGATGGACGGAAGCATTATATCCTTCCGGGGCGCTGCGTTTTGATGAGTTTGAAGCGCTTCTTTCTTCTCTATCGGTCTTTGCCGTCCGTTCGAGCGGTATATTTTGAAACAAACCGTTGCCGCGTGGAAACGATGTTGATTCGATCGTAAACTGAGTAAATCCGTTTAATTGCTACACATTACACTAGGTTTGAATGGTCAGAAAGTTCGGAGTGGAACGAGCGAGGAACTGTTTTTCCCATGGAAAGATTTCCAATAAAAGATCAAAGCCAAGCATGGCTGTGAGACATTAATTTGGGATAAATTGTTTGAAAACTGTGCTACTTAAAATTTGACACAACTACCGCTTGGATTAGACAGGTTGTGATTATTAAACAAATACAAACTTGTTCACTTTTGAGTTAAAGAAAAGTTTTCACAATAGGCATAGAAAACAATAAGTATTTTGTAAAATAAGAAAATGTATTTAAGTGCGTTGTACGATCCTCGATCATTGTATTTAAGCATTTCCCACTTAATATTTTCTTCCTTTCGCTCCGATTGTTGGCTCCTTGCACCTCCCAGCTTTCATCTCAGTACATCTCGCCATTGTTATTTTAAAACATTATTCGATGAGAACTTAGGCATCTGTCACACCGTCACTGAGGGCCTTTCCCGTACCGCTCCGGAAGGACGCTTTTCCGTACTACCGGGGTGCCTTTCGGTGCCGTTGCAGGAATTTTCTCAAGCGCAGGAGAGAAAGAGAGAAGGAGAGAAAGAGAGAAAGAGTGGTACACTGGGGAACGCACTTGTACCGTAATTATCGTCCTCGTCCCCATCGCCCATCGGCACTGTTAGTAGTCATTAGGAGCGGCTACAACGTTTCCATCGCATTTGTGGCGAAATTTCCCATCCCGTATCGCAAAAACCCAACGCCCCCCATGCCACAATGTCTGAGAAATGAGGCAGCCAGCTCTGCTTCCAGAGGTGTGTTCGAGAGTACAACTCTAGGTTCCCGTTACGCAAATTGCAAATTTCCGGAAAACTCCTTCAAGGGACTCGAGCAACAAAAGGTGCCGCTCGAAAACCTGTGCCCGTTCGGGCGTGGAACACGGAAAAGCCTTGCAGATATTTCTAGACATTTTAATTACGGCCAAAATTTGGTAGAAAAGAGGCAAGTTTGCGATACAATCCACCGGTTCCTATTCCCATCCCGTCTCTGGAGTTGCTTGAAGCGTTTGAGGAAATTTTACTACCAATTTCCACATGCTCCAGTTGATGTGGTACATGTGCTGAAGAGATGGTTCTACGAAAATCGCTTCCAATGAAAGCAAATTTAGCAACGGAAGGAACGAGTATCTTCCTAAAATTAGCATTGCAAACGCAATCTTAGTCATAACTAGATTCACACAATGTAAGGTTACGGCAACATATTGCACGACCTCAAGCCCACCACCTGCCACCATAACCTTACAGAATTCGGTCCCATTCGGTTGCCCAAAAGCCAATACCAACTGAGGCAACAGCATTCTTTGGCGTAACTAATCTTCGCTTGTGAAAAGCTGACGACTTTTCTATAAATTCTCGAGCTGACTCAAACACTTGAACTGCAACTAGGAAAATTTACGCCAGGCCTGGTTTCCATCCGTCCCGTTCAGCAGTCATAAACCATTGATTTTTCTCTATAAAAATTTCCATCATTCCGGGAAAAAGGCACGTCCCAATCGAACCGCACTCGAGTTCGTTTATGATTTTCGGCCCCGTCATAAAGTAGTCGCTTGTCGTTCGCTTTATTTACTTATGAATTTATAAATGTGTCTTGCCTGGCCATCGTGTCGGTGTTATCCCTGGGAAACCGGGGGAAGTTTTCCCTAGCCCACCCTTTATTTCCCAACGTTTCCCCGAACCGAAACGAACTAGAGATTGTGCGCACCCGAAATTGAGGTTATGATTGGTTGACAGGCTCTATAAAACGCTCGTTTGCGCCATCTTGACGAGCGTGCGGTGACTTGCCCTGCTTGCAGGATACGGGGCAGGCGTATTAACTCGAGGAGTCCATTCCCGTTCCGCGTTTGCGTTCTTCAAACAACACCCGAGTCGAAACGAGCAATTTGTGTTTGGTATGAAAAAAATTCTCCCCTAGCAGAAGGGAGAGAAAACCGGCCGGGGTTTTCTGGTGTCGGTAAAAAGGCGGCGCAATATTAATTGCTAGTCAAATAATTCATCCCGCCCGATGCGGAGGGAGCCTTTTTCTCCGGGCAGGAAGAAGCGACACAACAACGACCGCTAGCTTCCGAACCGAAGCGTATTTCCGTCATCCTGATCGATTGATTGGATGTGCTCTTTGCCGGTCTCACTCTGCTCCCTTCGCAAACAGAGAAGTGGAGGAAAATTGTACCATCCAGGACGTAATGGAAGCACAATTGAAGCCAAAGAGTTTGCCATTACAATATTGCTTCGACGTTTAAATGAAATGTCAAAAAGATGCGTTCAGAATTTTTTAAATTATTTTCAACTGAAAGCGTTTCAAATGGTTAATCTTGATGGAACTTTTTTTAATCATTTTCCATTCTCCTTGTTAACAGTTCTTCGCGATCTACGGTTTAAAATAAGGGAGATCCATTTTCCATCACCTCATTCACCGGGCTGAGGCCCTTGTGTATGGAAACCACGATTTTCCACCACAGCTTACACGGTTTGTGGTTTGATGGTTGCAAACCGAGGGTAACGAATTGTGATCCTGTTTCGAAAGATTTTACCCATTTTCCGAATCCCCTTCTGAGGGAAGCAAAATCCTCTACGGATTGCAACTCGCTCGTTGGGGTGGAAAAGTTTCCCAAAACCGTGGAAAGCTCCATTCCACCTTTTTTTGTGTATTATCTACAACCCAAAGGAAAAATTTTCATTTTCAACACAGACAAACTAGAGCTAACTACTTTCCCTTGAAACGAGCGTAAAATGTGGTGGTGGTGGTGTGGAAAATACTTTAGGGTTCGCTGAGTTTTCCCCCTTTTTTCCCGGGGGGGTGGTTGAACGCTCTCTCTGGCTGGAATATTGGCTAAGTTGTTGTTTGTGTTACCAAACGCCCACCCTGCTCCTCATCTCCGATTGGCCTCGCCATATTTATCACCACAGGGAAATTCATCTGAAAAGCCCTTTTTGCCAATCCTGTTGGCCACTAACCGGAGGCTACGCACAACTACCACCTCCGTCCGGGGCCTGTCCCGAGGAAGTGTTTGTTGGCAAAAGTGATGAGAGGGCTTTCGGGTGCAAAACATAAACGGGAGAAAAAAGTAACCAATGCGGGGAAAACACAAAAAAACGTACAGAAGGAACCTCTAAATGGCCTTCCCCTGTTACATCGTTGCAAAGCACTTCAAAAGAACTGTTCAAACAGTTCGCGCCGGGGGAAAGCGAACGGAAAGTTAATCTGTCTGGCTGAACAACCGGGCGCTAGAAAGCGGACCGCATTGAAACTGTTTGCCAAACAGAAACAAAAACACTGTTTAAACTGCACACTTCCTTAGCGGTGGTTGGTGATGAAAAATTGATGGAGTAATTGCTGGGTAAATGTTTTGGGAAAATGGTTTTTGAAGGGTTAGGCCTTAGAGGTTTGCGATCCGAACCGAAGAGGATTATTCGATAATTAGATATATTGTATCGTGAACTACACAAAAACAGCTTCGTAAAATTAGAAACAAGAAAAATGTGATGAAATAAATAAAGATTGAAGATAAAAATAGACGAATGGCAGAAACATCCAGATAATCCCTTCATGAACATTGTAATGATGTTGCTGCAACATTAATAACTGAACTGCTGGAACGATAAAAGCTTCATAACTCGGAAATCTGGAGCAATTCAGAGTCAATAAAATCTCGGCTCAAGAAAATATCAAACCTGCATGAACCATAACCCATTTACGATTCCGAACCCATTTGGCCCGCTCGATGAGGCAACAAAGTCCTCGTAAATCCTGCTACGCATGCTCCTACGAAGCCCAAATAAACCAAGGGAACGAAAAGGGAGCGAAAAAAAAAGTCATCAACCACGGCCAAGACAATTTCACCGCGGTTCCAAAGTGCATTTCCACTGAACTTGGCGGCGTGGGCTGCGTGGTGGAAAATGCCCGCGAACCCAATCGTTCACATTTTCTGTTTATTATTCCACTGCACCAGTGCACTCCATGTGGTCGTGTAAACAGGAAATTTTATCTCTTGCACATTGGTGATCGAGTTGGAAAGTGTGTTTCCCGCGCGGTGTGGCCAGTTTTCGTGTGGGAAAACGTGTGGGAAGACAGACTGAGGGAGAAATACATCGACGAAAGGTTCTAATCTACACAACGACAGTAAAACCCGATTGTCTGTTAAGGAATCTTCCCAAAGTTATGCAGTATTAAGCGTGAAAGGTGTTAACTTCTCAACATTCTGAAAGTCACGAGAACGAACGAAGCACAGACAGAAAGAAGTAACATGCGGAAGCGGGACGAATGAGATCGCATTTGGAAACGAGATCAACAATTTTCCGGAACTGACTTCACTTCTTAATCCAAATGAGTTCGGCAACATTCGGCC
>KE524580.1:3617-26545 GCA_000441895.2 Anopheles sinensis | reverse complement strand
TATGGAAATCCATCGGCTCTCGACAATACACGACATCGCCAAATCAATTGACTTTTCCTATTGAGCCTGATTGATGTTCATTGATGAGAGCGAGGAAAATTGGGAGTGTTAAAAAAATTTGCATTTTATCAACTCATGGAGAATTCCGACAGCTGCCACCGAACTTTCGACGGTTAAAATCCCGTGGAAGGATTTTGTGCACGATTGAATCAATATTAAAATTGAAATTCGAACGAACAGGAAGGAACGTTATTGTTAGCCTCTTTAACAATAGATATCTTAATTTAAGTTTTAAAATTGTAAAGAACAATCGATGTCGAATGGAAATTGGTTTAATTAAGCGTAGGCCTGGATCCAAAGGCCAGGCATTTTTTAAATGTTGCTTTTATTTATACACAGACACTTTTAACAATTGCACAATCTGGTACAATTTCTAAAATAACTTATGTTTGGACGACTTACCGGCGGCTCTTTTTAAAAGGATGTTCCTCTCTGTGTCCGTATGCTTATTGACTTTTTCTCACACATCCACTGAGAAAGTTAAAACAATTCACACAGCACACATCATGTACGAATAAAATACAGCTTTGAGGCCAATGGAAACCGATGTCCTTTTAAGTCCTGACGAACGCACAGAACCAAGAAGACACTTGTCCGGATTGACGTCCCGTTTGCGATTGATTGTCGAACGCGTGTTTTGCGATGCTTGTTGCGAGCGATGGTGGCCTGGTTTTTGGGGTTTGACCTCCGACCTGCCCCGATCTGGCTGTGATCGGAATTCATCCTGCTGCCACTTGCATGTCCTTTTCCCGCTGCGCACCGGAACATGAACGTATTTCGTTTCCCTCCCCAGAAAAAGTAGGTGTGGTTTACGGTTCTCAGAGCGCATGAGTCCTTGTGCGGGGACAGGTTTCCCGCAAAGGACCAAAGGAGCAAGGGGTTGACTGAACGCAGGCTGACTTTATGCCCGAACCGGTGTTGACCGGCAGCCACCATCTTCGCTGTCGTCGTCGTCGACGACACGCCAAACGGCCAAAAGGACATGGAACGGTCAGATCGCGTCAGTTGCAGGCACAAAAGGACAGCGATTGCTCATCCAAACAGTTGCCAAGTGGAGCTCGGTGGAGCCATGTTCTGGTGGTACTGGGCGCCATCATGGAGGTGGATGACTCCTCCCATCGGGGATCCTTGTGATTGTGTGTGGTGGCTTAAATATTTGCATAATTTATCGCAAACCTAACGCTCACCGGGATTAAGCGTGCACAGGGCACTTATTACGTGGAATAAAAATAAGAACGAAAGAACTGTTTATTGCCGGATCGATTGATTGAATGAAGTTAATTATCATTAAAGAAAACTAATTGAGTTTCAATAGCTATTGCTCGGAACGATTGATTTTGATGACAAAAGCAGAGATTGTGTGTTCGAGGTTTGTAAAAATACATAATTGTTCGATTTTAGTTTATAAAAAAGGCGTGAAATAAACTTCGAAATGGCAGCAGGTAGTAGGGATGTTGGAAAGTATCAGAAATTAGGCACACGTACTCGATATATACGGTCATGTTATACACCTATTATTTCGATGTAAAACTAATTGAATCCAAGAATAAAAAAGCATCAACGATTGAAATCTTGAAAACTTTTAAATTTTATTCCTTTTCACACTCACTAATTTATATCTTAGATATTCTTCACTTACAATAAATTATTTTATTTGTATAATAATTACAATTGCATAGTAAACTTTACCACGATTTAAAAATTTTAAAACCGTTGAAGAGCAGTATTTGTAAGGTGCTTATATAAATATTAACGATTCAAGATGCTTAAAAATCACCCAGTTATCCTTACAGTGTTTTTCAGTTGATACGTAATGTCAAACCGCTTTAACGTTTTATTTGCATTAAATCGAATCGTAATCGTAGAAACGTAAGCAATGCGCTTTAAATGTGAATTAACAGCTGGTTAACGTGGGGTTTGAAGCAAGGAAGAACATCAGGCGATGTTTACTTTTGATAGTACGGAATATATAAGTTGCTTTGAAAATGTCTTCGGAAACTAAACAAACAACATTTTGTTTGATAATAATCTTTTGTTTGACTATTTGAAGGTGCTTTTCAAGTGTTCACAAATACTTTGCAGCAACGTTATAATTTGCATGTAATGATGATAAGCATTGAAGCATCAATAGCTTCATAATAAAAGGTGGGTGATTCCATTTCAGTTGCATTCCCATCATCAGTAACGAATCGTTCGGACAATGTCTTCTATCAACGCTCTTCCCGAAACTTACATTGAAGGCTTTCATGATGAGCAGTTTGTGAAACGTATGGAATATGTTCCTTTGGGACAAACCGGACTGAAAGTGTCGAAGATATCCCTCGGTACAGCAACACTGAGTCAACTGTACAAGTAAGTATGAAATGTTCTTATATTTAATGTTATTGTCGTTTGACACTGTTTTTCTTAGCGATGTGGATGAAGCGGAATGTATAGCTGCAGTTCAGCTGGCACTACGCCGTGGTATAAACTACATCGATACGGCACCCTACTACGGCCAGGGTCGTTCGGAAGAAATTCTTGGTAAAGCTTTAAAAACGATTCCACGTGGTGCTTACTATATGGCCACAAAGGTAGCGCGCTACGAACCAGACTACGAGCGAATGTTTGACTTCTCCGCAAAGAAAACTCGAGAAAGCGTAGAGAAAAGTCTCACGCTGCTTGGAGTGGACTACATCGATGTGGTCCAGATCCATGACATCGAGTTTGGCCCAAACCTAGATGTGGTGCTGCAAGAAACGCTAACCACACTAGAAGCGCTACGTAACGAAGGTAAAATAAAATACATCGGTGTGACGTCGTATCTGTTGGACATCCTTAAACAGTCCATCACAAAAGCACCCGGGCGGTTCGACACCATCCTCAGTTACAGTAGGAATACTCTGTTCGATGATTCGTTGAAAGATTTCCTGCCTTTCTTTTTGGAAAACCGATTGGCCGTCATTTGCGCCGCCGGGCATGCTTTGGGACTGCTGACGAACGCGGGTCCTCAACCGTGGCATCCGGCGCACGAGCAAACGAAAGCCGTCTGCCGGGAAGCGGCCGAGTACTGCCGACAGAATGGTGTGGAGCTCGGTAAGCTGGCGATGCATCACTTCATCCAGTTACCCGGTCCATCGACATTCCTCAGTGGAATGCAAACGCAAAAGTTAGTGGCCATGAACCTAGACGCGTACTTCTCCGGTCTAACGGCGAAGGAGGTAGAAGTGTTGACTTATCTGAAGGAAAGGTTAGTTAGAACTCACATTGTACGGTTACAATTTATGAAATTAATGATATTTTATTTTTCTATTTTTGCTCATCTTTAGGGTATTTCCAAAGATGAAGAAAACTCACTGGGAAGGCGTTGAGTTGGAAAAATGCCATGAAGCATTAAAAGCAGTTAAAAGTCCTCGAAAACAATAAGAAATGGATGAGATGTTTGATAATAAGTACCAATTTATATATATATACCATTTCCTGGGAAAAGGTTACTTGTCAAGGGTTTGATGTAACAAACATGAAATAAAATACTAGTAAAATAGTATTGTGGTTTTGTTTTTTTATGTGAGTCAACATCCCAAAGATGGACCAGGCCTCTCTCCGTAGAGAATAACTGTGACCGAGAGACGGTAAATTATAGATCGGTGGTCAGCTGTTTGTAATACAGGCAGGCGTCGGCCTCGGAATTCAATCCCACACCTATGGCGTTGTGTTTTCTAGCGCTACCGCTGCGCTATGGCCACCCCTGATTATTGTAATAGTCTAGCTTATATTATACTTTAAGTTCAAATAGTTTACAAGGGCCAAATATTCGTCGTCAGTCATCAATCCTCGTTGGAAAAATCATTCAGGTGTTTGAAATATTTAATGTTTACAAAATTTAACTGAAAAGAACTGTAAAGAGGTTTGACAGCAAATGCTGTCGGCTGAAAAAGGGTGTAACAGCTGATAACGTCAAAGCAAGTGGTAAACAAAGCAGGTGAGGAACAACAAGTATTGCCATGGTTACCGGTCTTTAAACTAACACGAACTATTTATGATATTTAAAAGGATTTGAAAAAATATTTGTCACATCTATTTAAAAGCAAAACCAATAACTTATTATAATGTTTTGTTTAACTAGTGTGTGGTGTTTCTCAAGTGTTCACAAATACTTCTCCGCATCGTTATCATTCGCAAGCAGTCTGATAAGCGATGATGTTTGAAATAGGCTCATCAATTGCTACTGAATGAAGTGTCTGCCATTTCGTTCCAGTTTTATTCCTATCGTTGCTGCCAACGGATCGTTTGGAAAATGTCTTCTACCAACGCTCTTCCGGATACCTTCGTTGAAGGCTTTCATGACGAGCAGTTTGTGAAACGTATGGAATATGTACCGTTCGGTCGAACCGGACTGAAAGTATCAAAGATATCCCTTGGTACTGGAACCCTGAGTCAACTGTACGGGTAAGTATATTTTTCATTCCATCGAAGTCCGTTTTATCTACTATTTGACTTTTCTTTTCGTTCATCAGAGATCTGGATGAAGCGGAAGGTATAGCAGCGGTTCAGCTGGCGGTACGGCGAGGTATAAACTACATTGACACGGCACCCTTCTATGGCCAGGGTCGTTCGGAAGAGGTTCTTGGCAAGGCGCTGAGAACGATTCCTCGTGGTGCTTACTACGTGGCCACGAAAGTCGCACGCTACGAACGGGACTTTGAGCGGATGTTTGATTACTCTGCGAAGAAAACCCGGGAAAGCGTAGAGAAAAGCCTCAGACTGCTTGGAGTGGACTACATCGATGTTGTACAGATCCATGATATCGAGTTTGCGCCGAACCTAGAGGTGGTGCTGCAGGAAACGCTCCCCACACTAGAAGCGCTACGAAACGAGGGAAAACTAAAATTCATCGGTGTGTCCGCCTATCCGATGGACATCCTGAAGCAGGCCATCTTGGAAGCGCCCGGACGGTTCGACACCGTTCTATGTTACTGCCGAAACACTCTGTTCGATGATTCGTTGAAAGATTTCCTGCCTTTCTTTTTGGAAAATCGATTGGCCGTCATTTGTGCTTCCGGGCATGCGATGGGTCTGCTGACCAACGCTGGCCCTCAACCGTGGCATCCGGCGCACGAGCAAACGAAAGCCGTCTGCCGGGAAGCGGCCGAGTACTGCCGAAAGAATGGTGTGGAGCTCGGTAAGCTGGCGATGCATCACTTCATCCAGCTGGCTGGTCCTTCGACATTCCTCAGTGGAATGCAAACGCAACAATTAGTGACCATTAATCTGGACGCTTTCTTCTCCGGCCTAACGGCGAAGGAGGCAGAAGTGTTGGCCTATCTGAAGGAAAGGTTAGTAAGAACTCACGTTAGTTTTCGATTGCAATTTAATAATTTTACTTTTCTTATCTTCTATATTTGCTTGTTTAGCGTATTTCCTAAGATAGAGAAAACTCACTGGGAAGGCGTTGAGGTGGAAATAGTCCTAGCAGCTTTAAAAACCGTTAAAAAATGATCCAAATGATCGTTCATGTTTCATAATAAAAATAAATTTATCAAAAACAGCGATCAAAGAAGAGTTCATCTTTGAAGACATGATGCACAAATGATTAGCCCCTGTTAAAGCCTTCCTTGAACTGAAAGCCCGGAAGGCATTACCATGGGAACACATTTTCCGAGCTCCACAACATCGTACAATCTGAACCAACGTTCGCCTCTTACTTGGATGCTGCTTGACTTACTGACTTACTGGTCCGGTTTTTGCGAAAAGCTTCCCTATTTTTCCTCCCGAGAGAGAGAGAGTGGAAAACCGGTTATCCTGCACTGATGTAACGACATCGCGTGCACAATCTTCCGGATTGGAGACCAGTTCAACGCCAGGAGCAGGGCTTGTTAAGCGGGGGACCACTTAAGCACTAGTAGCCTACATCCGATGATCGGTTGGTCGTAGTAACCGGTCATTAAATTTATCGTCCAAGATCGATCGGAAAACACCGGTTGTTGAGTATGGGAAGGAAATATCAGGGCGAACCATAATAGACCATTTCTTTATGATCGATGGTTAAGTTGATTGATTAATTTGTACAAAATAACATACAATTTTTTCGGCAAGAGATGGATAGGTTAATTGAAAACTATTACTTCTTAAATTATACTGCTTAACACGTTTTCTACACTCAATGATTTTTTTTGTAGGAAGTACAAATAAAAATGTTGCCGACCGGATCAACTACGCCAAGTTGCCGACAAGTACGTCAAGCCCGAGTGTGACATAATCAACTGGAAAGAACCCCCCAGGGCTTGGCCCGGGGAGGCCACATATTGCGCAATCGAGGAAGATGTCCGCCGTACGGTCTCGCGTGTGGAGTACGGAATGCATTAGAGCGGCAATGAAACATAAATTATGGTTCGGTTTTATTTTCCCTTTCTACACAAACAAACCACAACATGCTGCTGAAGGAGTCCATGAGAAGGTCCCATTATTCCTCCCGACCCTCCTCCACTGCTGGTACTTCGATCTTCGATGGGCAATTTCGTTTAGGAAAAACAATTTTTCGTTTAGGGAAACGACTTAGGCGGCTGCTTCCTTGCCCTTCGAGTTTGGACCTTTACTCATGGAAACTGTTTAGGTTGGAGCACCTGAGTGCCAAGCGCAAGCCCATGACCATGCTTTCGTTCTCCCTTTGCGATGAAAACCGAACGAAGCGGGACGGAACCATCGCTTGAAAAGCTCTTCATGTTTAGTGATCCGCGCTGAAGTTGCATGCGACAGGAATATTATGCTGTAAAGTATCTGGAAAACTATCGCAAAGATAAATTGTGCCCTTTAAAAAGTGCATCGTTGTAGAAAAATTAAATTGGTGCTTTAAAATAAAACCGATCAGGAAATGGAACCAATCTTAGCTTCCACTTGAACTGAAAGCTGTACCAAAGGCGACAAAACACACAAACACGTGTCGGCCCTTTGACTGATCGGCGCTAATGCGGAGTGTAACAACCCGCACGGGCCCACATTTTGTATGCACCATGCACCACTGCATCACGGTGTTGAAGTTGATTCTTTAGCAGGCAAATTATGCACCTCGACGGGTGTCCGCTTGGATGGCGGTGTTCGCGGTTTACCACTGTTTACAATTAGGAAATCATAATTGCAGGTCCCGGTGGTAGGAAATAGGTTCAGGGCGGAAATCCGAATAGCATCCATAGCTTCACTTAGTTGTTTCGAGTTTTTAGCCGATGGAAAACGATAAGGGATTCAATCAAAATGGGCCACTTACGGAAAGGGTTCTGTAGGTAGGAGTTGGGCAGGAGTCTTTTAAATATCATAAGCATTTTAGTTTACTAAAAGTATGCTTGGAATGCTATAGGAAGCCTTTCTTATCGTAAGTCGAACCTTTCTTATCGTAAGTCGAACAAATGTGTCGATCTTGTTGGCTTTCTAAACTAAAAGTTGGCGCCTTCCTTTGCTCATTTATACACTTAATTGTCGATGAAATTTGATGGCAGCAAAACAAAGTCGGAATCAAATTTAAACCATTCCAACATAGGAATGGCCATCGGGAAACGGTAAACATATCCTGGCACCGCGGCGTTACGTAAAACCGAATGCAATGTGGTTTATCATTTGGGCGAGTCAGCATACCGATTCCGCAACTCCCACCGGATGACACGCAAAGGCCCAACGTACGGAAGTGTACGCATTTTCCGAAAGGGCCGACCCGCACAGTTTTCGCGCAATTGCAATCACTTTTCTTTTTCACAAATCAAATGGCGCTTCGATTGCGCCGATCGGCAAAAAGGGCGAATGTATTTTCCTGCCAATTTTCCGCAAATAAAAAAGAAAGGGACGTCGCATACCGCCGATCGCCGGATCGTGGTTTCCACTTTCCACGCTGGTCCGCACGTGGCGAGATGGAACCTTTTTGGCGCACGTGTGCTCGTGTTTTGGAATCTGCGTGTTTCTCGCGGGAACTCAACACACGGTCCACCGTGGGGGGGAAGAATCCACGATCGTGGCCTGATCGCGAGCCCTCTCCACTCCGCGTGTACACCACTACCATCACACGGATATATAATATTGGCCGCGCCGGTCACGATCATGCTCAGTCAGCGGTACGCCGTGGAACTGCGAACATCAAACGGGTTTTTCGATCGTTCAGTTTTTCTTCAACCTCCCTGGAAACCCGTTATCGTGTCGTGTGTGTGCTTTACTGGATAGTGCGTTCAATCGGAAGAAATATTACGTTCCAACCTACGATGGCCATCGAGAAGAGTGCCCTAGCTGCCGTCTGTTGCTGTCTTTTGCTGCTTCCGGCGTACAGTGTTCTTGCTAAAAGCTCGGAGGAAAAATCGGAAGGTTAGTTGTGTGCTTTCGCCGGCCAACAAGTGCGTTCTACAACGAACTCTTCACCGAGTCAAGTGAACGATTCCGCTGTGACTCACCTTTGAAGTGGTAATTTGGTGTGTTCACTGTGTTGTCCACGAGTAACGGATCCACCTCAACCATCATCAACGCACTACGTCATCGCGGTGTGTCTTCTTGTTGTTCCGCTTCGTCTCAGGCGTTCTGGTCAGATGGTTTCTTCTGCCATCTCCACAAGGGAACCGGTTTTGGGATGTTTCTCGTCTGTTTCATGTCGTGTTCTGTGTGCTAAAGCCATGCGGATTGCTTTAAAGGGGGAGAATTTCTTCTCCAAAATACGAAATACCAAAAACATTACAAACTGATTCTTTGTCGAAAAATAAGTTTTCGTTTATGATGATATTATTTCGCTTTAAACACCCATCAATTCCATTTATTCTAAAATTTTCAAATCATTTAGTGTAACTTTTAGAACCCAATCTCAATGTTTTATTTTCCGTCTCCAACTGTTCACCGTTTAGAGAGCCTCTTCGAGCAGGACTTAGGCGACCAGTTCAATATCGATGCATCGACGCAGGGTCTGCAGAAGGTGAACCTCCGGTGCGGCGCCGATTCGATGCGCATCGAGCTGAAGACGGAGGAGGACTTCCAGGGCGTCATGTACACGCGGGGCAGTTACTACAAGCAGACGAAGCCGTGCTTCGTGAAACCGGAACGGGCCGGTCGGACGCTCGAGATGAAGTTCAACCTGGACCAGTGCCAGACGGTGAACAACGGTGAGGTGTACTCGAACATCGTGGTCGTCCAGCACGATCCGGACATCGTTACGCCCGGGGATGCTGCGTTCGCCGTCGAGTGCGATTTCCGCAAGCCACGCGGAGTGACGGTCAGCTCGGAGATTCAGGCACGCGATAGGTAAGGACGGTGTGGTGGATAGGAGGTGGGGTGGGAGATGGGCGTAGTGTGAAGGTAGATTCCTCCAAGGTCCTCTAGGGCTGTAGGCTTTCGTATCCTGTAAGGTTTCCTTGCAAGTAGGCTATGAAGTAATCACACATCAACTCTATTCATCTTTTTCACGCAAAACCAAAAAAACAAACAACAACAACGATGCACAAATCGAACCGGAAAATGCAACACCAACCCACCAACACCAAACACGCATACGCCACACAGCGATCAGACACCAGCGTCACGCATCACACTAACCAGTCCGGATCCGTCAGCGAACGCACACGCGCCGAACGAGCACAATTCGGTCCATAGCACTTCCGGTTCGGTCACGTTCGTACCGAGCCGCTTCCGGAACGGCACACAGTCGCTTCCGGAGCAGCGTGTCCGGGGGACGGTCGAAACGGTCGAAATTCACACAACACAACAGCCACCAACAACACAGGATCGTCGTGACGAGTTGTGAGAACCGTCCCAAAGTAAGAAGAGGGAGTTAGTGAGATTATTTATCAAACAAAAGAAAAACCAACGCCTGCGTGGATACACAACAACTACCCAGTAACATTCCAGAAGAATGTTCAGATGCTCGCCTACTAATCCTTCTTCCTGTTTAACCGATGTGTGTGTTTCCACAGCCTTGAAACAGCGAAAGCTAACGCCACCGCTACCTATCCTCCTACCGACTGAAAAGTAACCCACCCTTCACTCCCCCCGTGCTACGGTTACACATTGGCCGTAAAGTTCCTTCCGGATTCGGAATCCTCCCCAAACCCCAACGAACTAACCAACACCCACCGCAGAGAAGAAGGTGAAAATTTTTGATTTTCCTTCCACCTGAAGAGTAGTAGGGTGAAAAAGAATGAATGTTCTCTTGGCTGTTACCACTTTCGTTAGTCACTGTTGTAAGTGACAGAGTAGAGTAGAAAGAAGTTGTTTCCTATTAATAAAAAAAACGTTATAAAAGGATTATAGAACCCGGGTGGTGATATTTATCAATTGAAAGAACATAGTATTTAATGCACGCTATTTCAGGAGACTGTGACCGAATAGAGAAATAAAATTCAATAGAAAGTTATTAAACTGAAGCTTAATTTCGTGAGTATCGGAAAACTTGTTGAACATAGAAATGTTTACTATTTTTCGGCCGTGTCACGTATTTTATACAAAAGTTCGGAATTATACAAGCACGATCATTAGAAGCCGTTCTGTATGAGCTAGATTTGTTTTACTTTTTATCGCGGTTTAACTGTTTCATTAGTTCTTATTCATTGTAGCGGAACAACATAACTTGGTTTAGTTTTATACACATTCTTCTCTCCACGACCCAGCACAACGATGGGCCTTAACTTTCCTCGCTTCCTTCCGGAGTCATCATCATCAGTGTAAATATGTTGATGACATCCTTTCCTTTCCCTTTGTTCCTAGCTTCCTAGCAATCCTATAATGCTGTGTGTCGCCCTGCTGCTGGTTTATGTTTTTATTATTATTTCGCTATTCAACCAACCTCTTTGCTTCCGCATCTCATCCATTCCGTCGCGACACTGGAAACGAAAGCGATATTCTTTTTTAAGGTACACAAGCGGAGTTATCTGACCTACCATTCTCCTTCCTCGCTTCTCAATCACGAGAAAAGCTTTACACAGAGCTTAGTACGACTCGTTGGTTTTTGTTTTGTTTCAGTAATCCTACACTACTTTTCTCTGCCTCCATCGCCTGTCCAATCCGGCATCCTTAACTCTTTGTGGCCATCATTCGTTTCTGCTGTAAATAGAGCCCAAAGATTACAAAAAACACATTTCAAATGAAATGAAACGATATTCGAAATGGATGTTTGTAATAGTACAATCCTACTCTTCTCCACTCCGCACTTTTGCTTGCCTTTTTCTCTTAGTGTTTCCCTATCTATACACAAATTTTGCTCCTGCCCTGTTGTCCTTTCCAATAAATCTCTTGAAGCAGTCCGGAGTTGTTTGCCAAGTTTTATTTCATATCATTTTCGCTAATATGTTTCTCTTTCCTTTTTACACTATATCATTTTTTAAATTATTATCAAATAAGTTTGGTTTCCTTTTCGACTCCCCTCCCTTATACACACACACAGTTTTCCTTCCTATCGTGTTCCTTTTTCTATTCATCCCATCACTTACATTTTACCTTCGCGCCATGTGCCTCGTTTGCTGGTAATCCGACAGTACTATTATAGTTTAAAGTTAAAATCCTTTACTTAAGTCACGCGTACGGTTCCTGCTTCGTTATTCCGCTCTTCTTCTGCCATTCGATTTTCGTCGTGCACTGTGGATTGACCTCAATGTTATTGCAAACAGTGCATCGACACGTTTGCCAATCTGCTTAGTTCTGTTTCTGAACCAAAGCGAAACGCAAAGAACAGTAACAGAAAAACTGTCCAAATTCAAAATACCTACCATTGAGTGCCCGGGGAACTGGGGTTGGAAAACGATGAGCGTTAACGAAGGAAACCCATAACGATGGAGATAGACTTCGCGACAAGTGTTCATATCTTTAACTGTTTTGCAGTTTTTCTTATCTGCCTATATTCTTGTTAGTTTTTTGGTATCTTCGACGATATACTCTACTAGATAAGAGAAGAGATATTGTAAAAACCGGAAAATGGGTAAAACTGTCACACTAGCCGAAGCAGGGCAGATATTTTGTTTTGTTTCAAGTGGCTTTTGTAGGCGAATTCGCGTGTTTTCCATTCCTACTACTGCTGCTGGTGGCTCAATGAAGCGATTGGCTTGGCTGGTAATTAGTTCTGCTTGCTATTGGTTTGTACTTACATCCTACAGGTAATGGCGCCTCAGTTACCCTTTCCTCCGCTCTCATCGGTTTCCATATGCTGCCATCGCTTACCGTCTTCGTTTTATATTGACAATATTAATGTTCCCTAGCGTTTCCTCCCCGTTCCTTCTTCATGCTTTGCTTTGGGTCGCCAAAAAAAAGAAACGAACCCAAACCCATCCACGTGTAGCTTCGCTTGTTTGTTGCTTTAACTATTTTTCCACCATAATTTTGGAAACCAAACACGGCGGCTTTTTTATATATCACACACGCAACAAAAGAATCGTAGCAACACCATGCCTTCCCCTACTACCCCGTACCTGACCCGATGGGCGACCAGCTGAGCCACGGTTTGCCTACGCTTCCTTTCTTTACTCACTAACCAAACCGACCTCCCGCTGGACGGTCTGCAAAGGAACGTCGGTGGCGAGGAGGGTGGCCGCAACCGGAGAATCGTTTGCGCTGCTTCGATCGACCGGCGTAGCTGGTGATTCGTCTTCCTTCGCCTCTTCGCCCAACTCTTCGGCCGCCTCCAGCGCGGGTTGTTCCTCTGGCGCGGCATCTTCCACTTCCTTTTCCGATTCCTCCGGAGTTGCGGCAGCGTCTTCAGTCTTGTGAGCTTCATCCTCAGCCACCGTTGTCGTCGTCGTCACCGCTGCCGCCACTGTCGGCTCGTCCTCGGTGGTTTCCTCCTCCTCGATGCTTTCGTTGCTACTGTCGCGCTTGGTCGCGTGCAGTTTGCCCGTGCTGCCACCAGCCGATCCGGATCCGCTCTTCAGTAGCTTCGGATCGGTCGCACGGAGCGACTCCGAGTCGCCGATTCCGTCGCCACTCGGGCGCAGCACCAGGTACAGCAGGATGTCCGACAGCGAGATGATGCCGATCACCTTCTTCTCGTCGTCCACCACCACCAACCGGTGCACCTCGACCCGCACGATGCGCTCCATGATGGTGAACAACGTCTCGTCCAGCTTGCAGCTGTGCACGCCCTCAAACCACGCGTTTCGATGTTCGTTTGCCTTGTGCAGCGACACGTCCAGATCGTTGTACGTTTTCTCGGCGGCCAAATTCTACAAAAACAAAACAGCACCTTAGCAACCGGTGGCCATTTTCGAAAGGTGACCGATCGATTACTCACGATGACATCAAACTTGGCGTAGATATCCTTCAGATGGCCCTCACTGTCCACCAGCGGAAGTGCGGACACACGCCGGTCCACAAACTTGTGCAGCGCCGTTATGATGCTGGTGTCCTCTGTGGCCGTCTCGATGTTGTCGTAACTGCCGATGCGAATCTCTCGTAGGGTTTTCTGCATATAGGATGGCTTTGGTAGTTCTTTTATCTGCGCGGTAGTAGAAGAAAGGGTCAGTACCATAGCAAAGAGCAATGCGGTTGTGTTTTACTTACATATAAAAATAGGAATCTAAGTATCCTTTTGTGGGTCAATATATACAAAACGTTGCCGGTGTTCGGATCGATCACGGGCAGCCGATGGATCCGGTTGTGCACCAGCATTTTGATGGCATCGTACAACGACGCGTCTGGGCCGATGCTGACGAGCTTTTTCACGTCATCCTGAAGCACTTCTGCATAGACAAAAAAAGAAAGGGAAGCATTAGTTCGTACGTCCTTTTGAGGTTTTCGCTGAGCGACGGAACTTACTCCTCCAAGTGTCCAGCTTATGCTCCTCGAGCTCGTCCATCGACGCGTTCGGTGATTTGTAATACATTTTTAGAATCTTGATGAAGTCGGTGATCGTCAGCATGCCGACAAACTCCTGGCGCTGCGAGTCCCAGAGCGGAGCCGCCCGGACACCGTTGTAGACGAGCGCGTAGAAGGCCTTCTTCACCAGCAGCTGCGTGTCAAACACGACCAGCTTGGCCGAGGTCGGCACCAGATCGTAGCACTTATGAAATCGGAAGAACTTGACGAATATCTGTGACTCATCTTCCTCTGCAAGAAAAGAAACGAAACGAATTCGAACTTCAATAAGTGAAAACTGCAAGGGATGGAAAGGATTCAAGGAAATAAAGCTCCACGTGTCCTGCCAACCGCCCGCCCGCCAACCTTTCTTAAGCAACTCGGCCAGGTGCTGCTTCCAGGCGGACGAAACCGCCTCGAACTCCTTTATGCTCTCCAGCGGGTACGTTTCGGTGTCGAAGAAATCGTGGTAGCCGGCCCCCAGAACCAGCCGGCCGGCGTAGTTCGAGTAGAAATGCAGCACGGGCCATGGCTCCCGGCCGGCAAACCAGCGCCGCCTGCAGCCATAGTTGGAGCGTTTCTTATGGTTACTAATTTTCTTAAAGTTTGGATTCACATAACACACTGCACCGAGCGACGGAAAGGTAAACAATAAAACTATTAAGCAACGAGATCGAGAACCGCGGTGTGCCCAATACCGGTGGACGGTGGTATGCTTGTCTGAAGATGTGTGTTTGTGTGCGTGAGGAGAGAGCCTTTTAGTTTGGTTGTTCTGTGAGAAACGAGGCAACATCTGGAAGGGTTTTACTGGCGATTACTTTTCAATTCCGGTTAGTCTGCGGAAGTTCAGAGAATGAGTACAAGTGCAACGTGTTTTGTACATGCGTTAAGGACTAACATACACCAGAGCGAACCGGAGATTTTAATTACCGACATTAGGGAAAACATTGAGTCGCATAAAAGAAAGATCTTCACACACGATTCAAAGGTTTTCCACCGTCGCTAATCCACACTCCACTGGATCGCTCTGGTTTTTGGAGTTATGGAATACTTTCAGATTTTGTTTTTAAAGCCACCAAAACTACTGCTACTGCTGCTATCATCGTGTCCGTGTACGGTATCCGGCGTGTGGCCACTGCAGGTTATGCAGCAGCTGCTACACTGACTGATGCTGCTGGCACTAGAGCACGCGGAACTGGTGAACGTCGTCTGGCTGGCAGCGCTGTCTATTCGGTCGATGACGTCGCTTCCGATGCTAATGCCACTTCCGAAGCGACTCAAGCTGTTCCAGGTCCCTATGCCAGGGTCCATCCTTGCGAACTACAAACACTAGAGTGGTTAGCTAGAACTCGTGTTTAGTTCAATTCTTAGTTGGGTCGGATAACTTCATGGCGTGTACTGTTAGAACATAGGTTTTATTTGGAGACTTAAACAACGACAGGGATAAGGGATTTACAAGAGACACATCACAAAAGGTGAGTTCTAAATCTGCTGTTTCCAAACAAAGTGGGTTTATAACGAGCTTCTACAACAATCAACAACTACCGAGTTAAAATGAACTTGATGGTAACCAATTCTACCCGAAAGCTGTACTACAATTGTCCCTGACCGGTCTTCGCCATGCAACTGGCGTCTAAATGTTACTCGACGTAAGCAAGTTTATTTTCGATTCCACAAACACAACGCCATCGTCTGCTTGAAGAATCGTTTCTCCCCAGAGGTGGTCACTCTGCCTTCAACCCAGACGATGATGATCGGAGCCCCGTATTGTTGGCATCAGTACCCCCCCACCACCGCGAACCGGGCCTGACACTAATTGATGGCATCTAATGAATGTCAGATTCGTTTTCAATTTACATCCATATTGCGTTGCCAAGAACATGTACCCAGGTTGTCCCCGCTTAGAGCTAAGGGCTTCGATGTCGGCTGGGCAGCAGTACAGAAGCTTGAGAACAAATGACGTTCTTGAGAACAATGTTGGACGAAATGGTGCGATCGTGATTGAGTGATTCGCCGCTGTCAGCGGGATTGCTCGAGCAAGGATGTACCATTTTATTACCTCACTCAACACTCATTTTTCATCAGCAAAATAAGCTGGCTGAGCTGAGCTCTGTGGAGGTAGAAAGGATAATTATAGCAAAGAAGAGAAGTATCACGGTTTTACTATAATGGCGTAACACTAACATCAAACAGTGCTCCTCAATGGACATTGTTCATGATCATAAACATGTCGTCGAGCACAATGACCCCACTCTCACGGTCACTTGCTGATCCCGAGGACGCACAGCATTCCTGGGCAATATTCACATGTGGTTCGTAAATCACCGAGAGTGGCTCCGAAGTCTCTAGCTAACAAAATGCGAATCCTAAGGTCATCAGCATACAACGATCTGCGAATTCTTGTATCTTCACAGCACCGGCCACTAATTAGCCATGGCATGCGCCACACGCCACACCTGCGCCAATTTCTGAGCAGTGAACTGTGGTGATCCCTGCAGTCGTCCGTTGTGTCTAGACGCTCGCGATCCGATCGACACTTTGAGTTGCATTGGAAGGGAGTATAAATACCTTCGACCGAACAGCTGATTCTAGAAATCATCACCAACGGTTCGCAGCTTTCGTGGAATTCCTTTGTAATCCTCACTTCGGTTCAGCTGTTTTTAGAGGCTAAGGAGATGACTCAGGCGATAGTGAGTCCCTCGTCCTTGCCTCCCCTGCTGCCTGCGGACTACCCATGCCAGAGTGTCTTAATTGAAATAATCTCACTGCTTATCAAGCGAGCTTGCGTTTCATCGGTCGTCTGAACATGCGTCCTAAAAATAACATTTCACTGCCACTGTCAATGCTAAGGGAACAAAGTGCGAGGACGTGCCCCTAAGCTCGCTGTTAGTGAGTGTGTTGGCTTGGTGCGTTTTTCGTTTGTGTGTTGGAGAGCTGTGTCTTATTTCCTGTAGACGCACTTGTCCAAATACCATTTCCTCATAGGGGAAAAAGATCTCCTGACGTCACGTCGATCGAGGAGGCTCGTGAGGAAGAATGAGTGAACGGGTCTCTTCCATGGTTAAATGCTGGTTCGTCTATAAGCCCCAACAGACTCGACATTAGCGCCAATGTCGATACAAACATTTTTTGCCCATCGAAAAACACACAACACACTCCTTCTTCTCCCCTCCCTCCCTGAGGCGGCAAGCAGAAACTCATCTACAAACACGCCAGGCTACAAGAGAACTGCGCGAAAATGGTTTTCAATATTTTTGTACGAGCTATTTTTAACATCAATCATGCGGTAGAGCGCGCGGCGGCTGTAGAAACCACAACCTCTAGAACCTAGACACCGTTTTTCGGTAGACCATGTGCCGCGAAACGGTGGAACTTCCTGATCTTGCAAGGGAACAATTGGAACCACCTATGGATATCAGAGGGCAACCAAATAGACCCCGGTATACTGTGTGACTTAGTTTCGTTCTACTCTACATCGGTGTTAGACAGAGCGGGTTGGCACGAACACAAAAACACGCAAAACAAACGTGCAAACAAACGCATTGGGGGGATGTGCTGTGTGTTTGTATGTCCTTGGGAAAATCCGATCAGATGGAAGCTGAGAGCACTTTGAACCGGGAAAGAGAGTTTGCACAACGGATTCCGGCTAGACGATGCGAATATTTACACGACAATCAGACTACGCAATGGCTAAGGAGCTGTGGTTCTCCGAAGGAACCTGTTGACGTTAACAAGAACGTTCGAAGAACTATTTCTATAACTTCTGACTGTACGGTATTCCCCCTCCGTCAGGAGTTGATTGCAAGAATTCGTTTCGTTCCACTCAAAAGGAACAAGTATCACATATCACTGTTTTGGGATGATCACTATCAGCAGCGGAATCACATTCGGAACAGAGTAAACCCCTAACGATCGCGATCAGAGAAATGGTACGCGGAATAAACGGATCAAACGTTTGGGTGGTTAGAGTCTTCTTTTTCTTTTCTCGGCGTTCGCCAACGACACTCCTTTCAACATCAACCGAGCAACTGATCCGAGCAACTGCCGCATCCGTTCCGGGGTTCGACATAGTATCCACCTATGACAACAGAACCGATGTGGTGTACGGAGAGTGTCAGATCAGATGGGATGGCGGGGTATGCTATGCGCAGCTTCCTTGACCGTGTGTGGCAATTGGACTTTTGCGCACCTCGTAAAGGGTGATGTCTACCCTGTCTATCCCTTGCCAGTGGACAGTCGAAAAGGGGTTTGCGGTGCGCTGAGCTTGACCGATCTTGACCGAACTTGACCGAGCCCCGCTTAGTCCCGATATTGTAGAGAGGCGCAGACTTTCAAGGTATCCCTCCGAAACGTTCGTAGTCGTTGAAGACCGGTGCGCATGATCAGCGTTGAAGCTTCAACCGTGGTGCTCTCGTCGGAATAGCAGAGAGAACTTGGTTCGACTTAGGCGAACCGAGAGTGTTAAATTATATGTGCCAAAACGTCACATACTTCTTGTTTAGCTGTTGGACGCAAATGACGACATCATTTTTAAAGAAGGCCGTCAAAGTCGCCATGTTTTTATACTTCCGGTTTCAATAGCTACAATTTAGAGTCTTGTATCCCTCGTAGTTCCTAAAGCCGGAATTGAAGACAATAAAATACGCAATTGTTCTAACACAGAATCTCTATTCTAAGTCTCTTCCGACATTCTTTAACGACATATTCTATCCTTTCCTTAGCTATACCAAACCGCCACAAAACCAAATCTTGTTCATAAATCTTCCTGCTGTCAAAATCTATTTGACATTTATGAGCACTCAGTGCTCGAATCATACCGCGTCAAGAATGAATGCAACCAGTCCGCCCCACTTTCCTTCCTGTTTTGCTAGGATATTCTTCTAAGACGAGTGCAGCTTTGGCAATCTATCAACATTTTAAGTGAAAACAAGCAAACGAGCAAACGAGCAGCGCCGCTCGCTTCCTAATGTACGTAAACATTTCGGCGAGCATGTAATAATAACCCGTGGAATATTGATCACGTAAGGTCTATAAATACTGGTGGGAAGAGGCAAGCGAAAATTAAAGAAAGGATGGACTTTGACTCGAGTTCCATTTCACAGCATTCCGATGGGGAAACGACGGCGGGGTGGGCGCGGCGACGGGTGAACGAAGAATAGTCTCGAGTGTATAAATGCAAATATTATCTCATAAAACAACAACAACACACTCACCTAGATCCGACAGCGGAACCTTCTCCAGGAATGGATCTGCAACGGGTAGCTGCAAATGGGAGAGGAAAATGGGAAAATCCATTAGTAAATCTAACATTTAGCGATCGATGTGCAGCGACGATTGATATATGAGATTGTAATCGAGTATGGCATGACGGTGGTGGTGGTTTTT
The DNA here is from genome assembly GCA_000441895.2 of Anopheles sinensis. Taxonomy (NCBI): domain Eukaryota; kingdom Metazoa; phylum Arthropoda; class Insecta; order Diptera; family Culicidae; genus Anopheles; species Anopheles sinensis. The sequence continues at coordinate 7,327 of KE524580.1, read as the reverse complement.
AAGTGGGTTTGAAGGAAAGATTTGGGAAATATTAGGAAAAACGGTAGAATTCTGGCATTACATTTTGACTGTTGTGGGCACTGGTCGAGCGTCGCAGTACGTTCTTGCGCAGCGAGTGGCTAAACTTGGAGTACCAGGTCGGCGAGTTGTAGTAGTACTTGATACTGGAAGGTACCGACGAGGACAGCGGACATGGTCCGAACTGACTTGGTGAAACCGGGCTGCTGATGGATCGTCGCGAGCTGTATCGTTCACGAGCCGCCCCAGCTGTAGTGGTACAAGGCGACTCCTGTCCCGGAGGAACATTGTTAATGTGGACATGACTATGTCCGGTACCGTTGGTAGACGAGGGGTGAGTATTATTATTGCTGGGGTACACGTAACTGTTGCGGTTCGAGTTGAGGTACAGCTGGGCAACATGCATCTGCTGCTGGAGTGCACTGTTTGGATTGGCAGGGGCCGATCCGATCGACTGTTGCCGATGGAAGTGAGCCGGTGAGGTCGACAGTAGCTTTATGCCTGCGGTAGGGCCACGAACTAGAGGAACGGCACTCGCGGAAGAACCGGATCCGACCGAACCGGGTGAATGCTCCGGTGTCGGTAGGTGCAGCAGATCCGAGCTAACACTGGATCCCACACGGGGCAAGTGGGGACATCCACGATCTCCATTGCTAACTGTAAGCGTAGCAGCAGCACCACCGGCACCGGCACCGGCTATGTTGATCGGATCGGTGCGAGGAGGAGCTCGGAACTCTGGAACATTTGCTACCGAAGCCGCTTCAGATGATGAGTTGCTGGCGTGGTGCTGGATTTTCGGTATGGGCGGCTTAGGGCGCGATATGGACACCGTGCTGGCCGGTGGAGCTGCATCGAACAGCGAAAACCGACGGAACATGTTTACCGCCTTGTTTAAAAATGCGTCTTTCACTGACGATCATCTGATCACTCGCCTGGCATGTTTCGCACTGATCGTCCAACCTGCAGAATCTTCTCTTCAGCACACTCGACACACAGACGAACCCGTTCTGACAGAGCGTACACAATAAAACACGTGTAGAGAGAAGGAGGTCACCGAAGGTTTACGACTAAGTGGAAATGTCCACCAATGAGGGTGGATCAACACAGTCGCGGACTTTTTAACTGCACCTGCCGTCGTCGGGAATATCTCTGGAGCGGCGCAGTTGGTAACACAACGTTCACGAGGTGACCACCAACCGACCACTGTACACTGTGTGTCGTCCACCAAGCACAGTTTCTGTACTACTACAACCTGTCACGATTGGGCGCGTTGGCTCCGGACTAACCTTTACTATTTGCTCGCTGAATTCACGGAACCTAGCGAATGAAAAAATGCAACATGTATCACCATCTCTCGCCTGGCCCAAACCCCACCAAACGTCTTATAGAAGGAGGAGGTGATTGGGATCAATCTTGTCTTCTTCTCACGATGATGCCAAACCGACCGATCCATCACCAAAACCCCATCTCCTATTAGCACCAATTCCGTACACTAAGGCAAACCTTTGGTTGGCAGAGATGAGGCAATGGGGACAGATTTGCGCAGTTCTAACATCGCGGGACGTGAGGTTCCTTCGACTTTTTTAATAACCAAAGTACAAGTGAGAGTGGAGTAAACTAATTTCATTTCTCCGTTAGTTGTTCTTAGGAAAATACCACCGGAAACTAACACATCTGTATGCCCAAAAGCGACACTCGACACAAAGCAGCTTCACTCACTCTCACTTCAACCAACATACGTGTTACTAATCGAAGTCACGCCAATAAGTTGATGTTTACGATGGTAATTAAATGATTTATTTTTAACTGGTCGCTCTTTGCCACTTGATGACTAATCGACGCATTTTGGCACATATTCATACACGAATTCACTGAGTTTGTTGGAGAAAACTAGTCAACAGGACAAGCGCATAACCAAGAAAGCGTTCAGTAAGAAAACCATCCAAACCTGGTTATCACTCAACCAACAAGTTATCGCCACCGCCTTATGCACAAAGTATCACTTGACTACTTCCAAAATCCGCTCAGAATAAAGTCAGCTGATTATGCCGGCCAAGTATAGATGCTGCTGCTGTGCAACCCAAGGCTTTTTATATTCACGGTCAACGCGAACATGGGAGGCAGCGGAGCAAGGGCTACAATCGTAGTTTTCTTTTCCTCCCGATGGAACCAGCTACAATCCATCGAAGTCCGGGGGGTTATGGGGTCTTTTGTGTTGGCCAGCTTTTTTTTGGTGAGCCAATAAAATTTTGGCCGACTGATAAGACGCGGTAAAGGAACGAAACCCCCCTCATTCTGGCCCACACCCTGAGGCACCTTTGCTCGATGTCCTTTCCTTTGATACTACGTTGGTAGATCCGACGAGACTTCATTTCTCTTTCTTCAGCAGCAAATAATCACATCATCACCAGGCTAAAGGCCGGATTTAAGCGGTTCATCAATATGCCTATGTGTGTGTCTCTTTGCTCCGGATCTTCCAAACACGTCCACCTGATAATTTCCTCATCCCGGTAACTTTTTTTGGGAGCTCTATCAATAGAGAAAAACGATCACGACGACGACGCCGTGGTTGTGGGCGCAAATATTTGGCCGACACTCATTATCACCACCCAGTGGGCCTCCTTCCCCCACTGCTCTGGGGAGGTTGGCCTCCCGTATCTGGGCGATACCCCTAATGGCCCCCGGAGACCAGATCCGTCAACTCCTCCAAACTGTGGACCATGCGATAACCACGACACGTTCGGTTATGACAGAGAGTTGGCGAACGAAAATGACAAGCGAAAAAAGACTCCCAAACCCCACACGACCCCCTGTAGCAAGATTCGGCCAGTATCTGCTAAACAACAAGTCCGAGAATCAATAGAGTGGGTATGCATGGTTGGAAGTTAATCCACAAATCAGTGCGATACGACGATGACGTGCGAGTATCAATCACTTCGCGGTTCGCAATAGGCACGTGTACGAGGGAACGAACAGCGGGTTAGCGAAGAAGGTGGTTTATTAATCGCTTTATTTTAGGTTTCTTTGCTTCCAAATGAAGTACGCATCACGTTGGACATATTGCACACAGAATCGCTTCCATTCTACGGCACATTAGTTCCGGTGTTCATCAAGAGAAGTTTGCAAACACAGAGAGAGTTTTGTTGAGTGTGCTGCTGGGTTGCGGATGTTAATCCTTTTATGGATCCTTCCAACACGATAGATTATGGGCCCGAAGAAGAAAAAGAATACCATAAGACTTCAGTGAACTTTTTACTAGTAAGTCCTCAAGGCAGCTATAAAAAACCAGTTACTCTCATTGGCCCTATCTCCTTGAACTAGTATTTTTCTTGAGGTATCTTAATGCTTTTATGGCATAGGAAAAAACCCTGGAATCACATTTGGAAGACGGTACTCTGTTCGGTGAACAGGATTGTTCTCTATTTTTCCTTCATATCTGGAAACATAATCAAGGTTACAACCGATATTGCAAGTCTACGAACTTAATTCAACTGTGCCCACAACAAGGAATTTTGGTGCGTCCTAGGTCAACAACGGCAAGTTAAACGTATAATGAGCACGATCGGGGCAGGAATGTGATTGAGAAAAATAATTTGAAACAAAAAACGCCAATCCACGACCTCATTCCATGAACTGGTTTTGACCAATTTCAAGGACCCTTTCAAAAACTCCAACCACTATGGCCTACGTAT
>KE524569.1:13718-26332 GCA_000441895.2 Anopheles sinensis | reverse complement strand
TGTAAGCAAAAGAAGCATTCTGCCACCATGTTATACCTTTTTTTTGCTTTATACTGTTTAATAATTTTATATGTACACAATTGCAGCGCGTTTTCTTTACTTCTGGTCTTCGGATAGCAAGATAAGTAGTTTGATTTTTTTTTCGCTTTATTTCGTTACCTTAGTTCGTATTTTAATGCTCCTTTATGAGAGTTGAATGTTTTGCTTTGATTAAGGACTTTTCTTTTTATGATTAATTATATATTTCTTTTTATTAGTTTTTCCATAAAATGAACCTTTCATCAATTTGAAATATTGTGTTTGTGTACTTGAATTGCATTGCATTTCTTTTATGTATAGCAACATTAATAATATTGATAAATGAACGTTATTGAATCTGTGTTTGGATGTATATGAACCGAGAATTTATTTGCGGGTAAAAAACTCTTTTAACAATTTACTACCACATTTGTTTTGGTCGATGGTTTATAGATTTAATTTTTTATCAATTGAATGAACTGTAAATCAAAATGGCGTCCGATACTGGATTTTCATTTTGTTACTTATAACGAAAATGGTACATTTCAGTGTCATTTAAAACCCATGCTTTATATTTTTGTTTCCCCTGTTATCAATAAGACGTTACTTCACTTCCTATTGTTCGCTTTATTTGTTGTGTTTTGTTTGTTGTTTGTTTTCTACTTTCTGTTTGGATTTTTAATTTTATGATTCGCTTTTGATTCACCTGATATCGAACATTATAAGTTTAGATTTATATTTAAAAAGCTCGATGAACAATGATTACTTTCGGTTTGATTGTTTTAATTTCAGTATTGTTTGTTTATTTTTTTCTTTTTAAGAGTATGTGTATTTTAACATCACTCATCTTCTTTTGCTGTCAGCTACATTCTAGTTATTGATTTCAAGTATTTGTGAAAGTTCTAGGGTTTATTCATCTTGTTTTTCTATGTTTTTTTCGTTTTTCATTTAACGTTATGTCTGTTAAAGCTTTATCAATTATTTCGTTCGTGTTTCTTCTACGAGTGGCACAGCAGCTCGGATTAGAGACGGTATTGCACAGTAGATGTTGCGGGTAGTTCAATCAGGTCGTTAGGTTTAAAAAAAACAATGCTCAAATTTAAAACAAAAAAAAATCAACAAATAATCCACACAAAAAATACAAGACGATAAGAACCCTCTATTGGGACCAACGGCAAATTCACATGCGAGAAAAACTTGATGGAAGATTGATGGAAAACTTTGGGTATGCTTGATATCCACATCAATTTCTGGTAAGAATAGTGTGGTTTTTATCTTGTCTAAAAACCGACGGAAGACACATTGTAGTATTCCGAGTGCCATTTAGAGTGCAGTGAAAAAGGGGATTGCAAGCACCTAAATTCATCACGTTCGTGAAGGTAATTGCTGTAACGCACTCCATAAATATAGCTACCTAAAGTGTTTAAGGGAGAGCTGGCGTGAAATCGAATGATCTCTGTTTTCCCCATACATTAACAAACCATATCCCATTTAGGATCATTGGTTTCCGACCGCATTTGCAAATGGATACTCCTAGAGCAACGGTTCCCAAACCGAGCGGAATCGGAACCGGAGCAGACGGTCGATTTGATTGGAACATTATTTTTGCCGAATGGGTGTTCCGTCAGATGCCGGCAGTGTAAAACATGCCATAAATATTGGAAGCAAAGCTGTTGAGGTAAAGCGCAAATTTACCGGAAAAGGGTTCGTTTAGAGTTTATTAAATGGAATTGATGGGCAGTTGAAGGTAATTCGATGCGATGGTAAGAAAAAGAGAACTAATCGTATGATAATTTATTTACATGATTTGGGTTTATGGAAGGGAATCCAATTTCTACCTGTGCGTTAAATAAAACATTTAGGTTAAGGATAATGTAAAAATGGTAAAGAAATATATAAAAAACTATTCGGGAACAAGGAAAGTTTTTTAAGATCATGATCATGCTACATGAGATATTATTTCAACCGTTAAGAATTCACTTTTCTCAATTCAAAAGTTTCATTATACTTTGTTTCATTAGTCTAAATTGTTTGAAAGTACAGTCATGAAACACTTTAGTTAGTAGATTTTCCACGCTTAAGCCATTTTCATCTCGATTAGTATCATGCCGCATAAGTACTTTTTCTTTCGTTTTTAAAAATTGATCTCCTCATGTCGAGTTCCTTTAAATGGTCTATGTTTCACGATCCTTTTATTGTTCCTTCATGTGTTCTATTTTGTGGTCTCTGATGTAAATTACTAATTTAATAATCCCTCTAGGAGCAAACTGTCTCATGCCTAGGAGTTATAGAAATGAAGTAAAAAGTTTAAACTCATCCTTCAGTGGCCTTACAACTTCCCAGTACGCCGTTCATATCACATCGGATATGTTCTCTGCCTTTGTACCGATACTATATCTATTTGTAAAGAGCTACAAGATGGATAATATTCGAAACGATGAATGTATTCATAATAGTTTTGTTCTTCTCGCACTTGAACGTTTTTTTAACGAAGCAATAAAATGCGGTTATGGAATTACCTAGCGTGTTTTTGTTTAGATGATAGATGGTGGAACTCTTGTTAGTTTTTGGAAAACAAATAGAAGATGCATAGTTATGCGATAGTCCTTACGAATTTCTTCCCTTTTTTATGTTACATATACAAATGTGGTACATGTGACGGTTTGATGGGTAACTTTTCTTAAATCGAAATAAAATGTCTATTTTACAAGAGTAGGATAATGTTTGTCAATTTTAACGCAGCTGCAAATCCGCTTGAAAGATACTTCCTTATTAGTTCATCAACCTACGTCGTAAGTTGTTCGAAATATTTTTATATTTATGTTTAAATATCTACACATTTTCCATTCCACAAGCTGGATTTGCTGATTCCTATGATTTTTTTTTCGTCTTCAATTTTGTGTCTCAAAACTATTTTGAAACGTCTCTTCTATTCACTACACGTTGGCTATTTTTCCTACGCATCAAGTTAAATGAATGTATGTATTTATTTTTATTTCATTTTCCCTCCTTCTTTCATCACTTCTACTAGAGAAAAGGCACAGATCGATTTTCTTAAAACTTCCACCATGTTTCCTCCCGCTTTCGTCTAACGCACAGGACCACGTGGGTCTACCGTTAGCTTTTTCTTTTGTCGCTCTCAACCATCCCAAACTGTTTGCCCCGCTCCATGTCCCAACTCACGTGTCTCCCATTATGCTCAGTGCAGGAAAGCTGTTAACCGATAATAAATGCAACAAAAAATTAACAGGGAAATTTGGCGTTTCCCGGCGGTTTGGGTAGAAGAACCATCGAAAGCTTGTGTGCCTTATGTTTATTCCCTATTTAGGCCTCTGATTCCACCCAATAAAGGACTATTTAAAGTCCCAAAGCCGTTGTAATATGACGAACGGTGTGTTTCCTTTTCAGGGTTTTTTTTATTAGAGCAAATATTAATCAATCTCACAATAAAAGCTTGAGCTGTCCTAAATTTTTACGTGACACCTACACAACCGGTTTTTGATCGCACCATCGGCAGGAAGTGCCGGTGCGGTGTCCCGGACAGAAAAGGAAAACGCTGGCATCGCTTATGAGGTCGACGACTTTCCTGATGATAATCACTTTTCAATTTCCTGTGCGGTCCCCACGACGATGACGCGCAGACGAACCGAATGTGTGGCTGGGGAATTTCGGCTCGGGGGCGGGAGCAAAAAAAGAACCATTTTTATTTCCTCCAACGTTCAAAGGCGAAAAACGGATGAAAATGGGTAAACAAACAAACGAGCGCAGCGCCTCGAAGCTGACGAGCTGACATCCTGAAATTGGGCAAACAGGCAGCCAAGCAATACCATTGCCACCGGAAACGCCATTCCAATTCCGTGGGCCACGGTGGGGCGAAAGGTCGTCGTTTTGCCGAGAACGGATTGCTTGTAAGAAGTGTTCGGGTTCAGTGAATTGATGGTTTAATGGGAACGACGAAATAGAGTCAATTTGTCAGCACGTAGGTTAAATATAACGAGTTTGTTAATAAAAGTATGTCAGATTGATCGAAACATTCACACCATAATTTTATGTTGAACTTAAAGACACATTTTGGAAGAAAAATCAACAAAACTGCTCCATCTTGTGGCTGGCCAGCTTCCTATGAAAATATGGAAATGGAAGTGAACCGAAAATCGAATCGCCACCGCCTATGGCTTCGATGCTGATGACGACAACTACGCAACGGAAATGGCTAAACTGGATTACCCTGTAAGCAGGATGCCCAAAATGGGTAAGAAGGAGAGGAGGAAAATTGTGGTAGATTCGCTTCGATGGACAGGAAGGAAATGAAAGAGAAAAAAAATGACTGTCCAAACGATAAAACCAAAATCGCAAACACACACAAAAAGGAAGCGTCTGATAATTGAATAATTGAGGAAGGAATTTTCGGATGTTTCTTGGAAAAAACGGGCGGGAAGGAAAAAAAAACATGGAGAATGCGAAAATCCATAGGATTTTGGGCCGAAATGGGGTATTGGCTTTTGTGTTGGGGTGGCGAAGGAAAGGAAAAACCATTTGGCGCGTGGGGGGAGATCGTGGAAAACCGAAAAGAAAACATACACCAATCCCGATGATCCCGAAAGTCGGGCGATCGATTGATTGTTGCGTTTTGTGTCTGCCAGTGGAAAGGCAGAGGTAGAAAGGACAAAAAAAAGAAAATTCACGCGAATAGAAAAGAAAATCTAAAAGTGTGTACCGGAGAACAAAAAAAGAAGAAACCGATCCAATCACCGCCAATCGCCCAACGTTAGCATCAATCCGGAATTTTCGGGAACCGGGCCGGGGATTCGGGCCAGGATAAACATTTCGGTGTAAAACTCCACCCACCGCACCCCCTCGCCCGGAGAGGGGCGATGGAATTGTTAATTGAAAATTCCAACATCCATTTTTTCTTCACTTTTCCTTTGTTAAATATTGCTTGCCTTTCGCTTTTTCCCAATCAAAACCAATGCGTTCGAGACACGAGTGATGTGAATGGCAGGCATGTTTTTTTTTTAAATCTTCACGTACCTTTGCCACAAACGAAGAAAAAGAAAAGAAACGAAAAAACTCTGGGAAGGCTAGGATTAATTGCCAGCGTAAGGATCGAGGGCAGCGAAAGCCGGGGCTGGCTGAGCTTGACCTCCCATCCATTTGCGGTAGTTTCTCAAGTCATCATTCTTCCGGGTTCAATCGAATCGTGATGGGACGGTTGGATTTTTTTCGTATGTTTTATTTGCTTTATTTTTTTCTTCTTTTGATGAACAACGAAATTACAAAGAGTTGAAACATGATAAAGCTAGCTTAATTATCGCACAAAATTATAACTAACTGTGGCACAGAAAGGAAGGCAAGAAGAGGGGACATTTGTTTTTGATGGGTTAAAGTTGCCAAAAATCTGCAGGGAGGTTATGTTGAAAGGTAAACATGGGCGATGAGTAGTTAATTTCGAAACCACGTTCTTTTTTAAATCGAAACTAGTACACAGCAAACACTGAATGGGCTTAAAAGTAAAAACGTTTCATGTAGGTATGTTAAAACATAATTATAACTTAAAACAATAATCATTTTTCACTGAAAGTAGTTGAATAAATGGTGGTGGGAAAAAAACCGATAAACTAAAACTGGCTAGCGGACTGTCCTAGAGTCACTGGTGGGAAGGACAAAACGATATAAATATATGTGAACTGAACAAGTGGGCGCCACTCGTTTCCGCTTGTATTGAATATGTAACTAAACCTGGATCTGGACGTCTTTCTCGGGGTTTCCGCTGCCAGCCCGCAACCCGCTTCCTGGCAGCACAATCACAAAGAAGTGCACGTAATGTAACGAAAGTGTAATATTTAACGTAGGAGAAAACAAAACTACGATACATTGGAAACGTAAAACAAACTAACAGTAACGAACATAAACGAACCAACACGCGAACTTCGCTGATATGTTGAACATACATACAGTACACATACACTGCCGGCACACAAACGAATACGATGAACAAGGCGGCTAAATGAACACTAACTTAAATTATTACTTCCGCAAGGAGCAAAAGAGGAAACTAGACTATCTAAAACTGTAAACTGCTTACGCGCTAGTAGCTTGAGAAGCTCATCTTTTTCCTCTGTCGTATTGTTTTTAAATTCATCTTTCATTCCGTTTTTTTTTCATTCATTTTTCTTTAAAAGAAAACAATTGAGAGAGAAAAAACTCTAACGATAGAAAAAGAAAAATGCCTATTTAGAAAAAGGATTAGAAAATGTGTCTTTTGTCGTTTATATCATCCCTGTCCCTGTCGAAACATTCGTACCATCGGAAGCAGAGGGCGATCGTGACCCCTTTTTTGCCCAATTCATTCTCCCGTTTGATGGCTTCTAGATTTAAATATGACATGCAAGCCACGCAAAATGGCATAAATATGTCACGTTATTTTGATTAAGCGAGTAAAAAACCTCCATCAGCTTGCTTGCGTACGTTGTAATTGTGATTCAAATATTTAACAACCAACATGCCGTTATTATTTGCAACAAAAAAGCTCCGAGGAAACCATCCAGATTTCCTTCAGCTTCTACTTTTCAGCTCTGTGTGATCCACAAATTGAGCAGCTCGAGCGATTCATTGAACGCTTGCTTTCGACACATCTCGGCGTAAGCGAGCAATGACGAACATCTTCCGCCCTTCTTGAGTTGAACACCATTTCTTTATCGACTTTACAATTCAACTCCCCGCCAAAGTTCTACGGCACACAGATTTACGAAATAATCTCACACAGTACACGTCGTTGGTTCTTTTCTTCTCTGTTTTGCCACCGCTCTACAATTTCTTAAAGAAAGTTATGTCTTTTTTTGAGTCTCACGCTTCGCGGTAGCAGGAATCCTACTTTATTTCCCCGCCCACCTTCCCATTAAATGTCACGCACACACCTTCCAGCGCCTACTGTTTTTGACTTTCCGGTTGCCATTTTTGTGCTTTGACTTCCCGTTCGCTCGTTATACGAGTTTTCCCGCCACGTCATCACGTTCCCACCATAACACTCATACACACACACAAACATACTGCCACGATGCCGGGGGAGGTGGTGTTCAAGTTTTCCTCAAAGCTCACCAAATACTCCCCCCCATCCCCCCCATGTGTGGTTGTTTTATATTCCCTTTGTTTTCTTTTTCCCAAATGGGGGAGAAGGGAAAAAGTTTATTTTCATCCTGTTCAACCGTGTGTTCCACCGCCGCGCCTCATCTCACCTGCGATCCACCCTCACCCCGCAAAAAGGTAGGTTCGTCACCATCAAACGAGCAGTTGAGCGAGTCGGTGAAAGTTAATTCCACCCGAAGCGACGTTTATTCAACCATTTCTGCTCGTTTTTTTGTTGTTTAAAATGTAGTGCGGTATTGGGAAAACTTTTTCGCTCCCTTGATGACTTGGGGAGGCGGGGGAGGACTTCACTTTCGCAGTAGTACGAATTCATTGGCCAACAATTTTCAGCGAACTCCACCGCGTACATTCCATTCCTTGTCCGGAATGCCAGAATTGTCATTTGTTACGAAAATCGTCCACCGCCGTCAGGGGGGGGTATGTGTGGTGTTTTATTTACGTTTGGAATTTCCTCCCAGCGGAATTCAGGTGGCACACAGACCGCCAATTACTTACCCGGGGACGGGAAAAATCCCGACTCGTACCCCTCAAACACGGGTGAGACGCGGTGGCAGCGGTGGAGTGGCGAAATCAGGAGTACGAAAAGTTTTTGGATCGTTGATTGAATGATTTTGGTTCCGTTTTCGACCCCACCAAGCTTTTTTTTTTCGATGGTTCCGCTAACAATGTAAACCGCCTGGATGCCCGCCAGTCATATGAAAGCAATCAAATTACGGAAACATGCAGAACAAAATGGGAAGGAACAAAAATAAAACATAATAGACGAACCAAACACTACCCCGGTTCGCCTCAGCGTTGTTTACAACGATTTCGGGCCGGGTTCGGTCGGAAAAAGCGGAAGGTTACTTTAAAACTGATAAAATATACTCCCTCCCTCCCCCATTTCGCCGGCATTTAACCTACGTTTGTGTTGCGCGCGGTGCAACATAAAATTTACACTACTTGCGAACCTACATTCCTATGGTCTCGAGTTCGTCAGCAGCAGCAGCAGCAGCATTCGTTTTACAATAACATTTCGTTTACTCTAACTTTCATTTGCATTTTCCACCACTCTTAAACCCTAACCGTCTTTCGTCCATTGCGCACGCCACCGGAGAAACGGATTATGTTAGCGATGTGTTCTCATATATTTCGTTACCACACAACAGTTTAAAGTATTGCTGCAGCGGCTTCCTAAACATAACAAATATGAAACGATGTGTTTATCTCTGTTTGGTATTGGATTTCTTTTCATGCGTTCAGTTTCGACTCCCTCGCAGTGTGGTTGCACATACACACACGCACGAACACACATTTAGTAAGAAAACTGTACGCATTACTGTATTGTCTATTTTCAACCGCAGAATCAATTAAAGTTATTCAATTTTTTTCTTTAATATTTAATTTAATAAATTTTCGACCTCGATCACGCGACTCTAAGCACTGTGATGCCATTTGACCAATTAAAGGAAGAGAAATGAATGCTACGTAAAAATATAAATGCATGAACATTTAATTTGCAACGGAAACCGTATGTCTTGTATAGAATGAACAAACACAACGAACATTTAGGGGAAAAAATGTTCAAGAGAGTGCCACAATAACGAAAAATTAATGATGTCTTGGTGTGTTATCGATTACACCGAGAGTATGTTGAATAGTAGTAAATAATAGTAAGGCATTTAACGTTAAATATTCTACCAATTTACCGCTAGGAACTGCAAGCATCTGTACAGTATTTGTTTTGCTCACGCATGAATGTAATCTCCTTCGATAGAAACGTATCTTTAAAATATCGGTTATTACTCTGAAATGAGTTTAATATAATGTTTTTTCTCTTTTTCTGTCTTTTGCGAACTTTGCGTATTCAGTTGAATTCATTATAGCTTTTGTTACATCAACGAATACGACAGCATCGAACAGCGTGGAGCGCGGTTGTTTAACTTGATGCAATAATTCCCGCGTTTTCAAAAACTATTGATATTACGGATGTCGCTTGAATTACGACTTTTAGCTCAGAAGATCGCAGACAGATCTGCGAGACTAAAAACCGAAAAAACGATGAGCGCAAGTGGAAGCGCTCTTGCGTCTGTTTTTCTCCACGCACACCTTATTTGTTGCTAGCTTATATTTCCTTCCCAGGTGAAAGCTTATCCTATCGACTACGGTTTAAGAAAATAGAATTCGTCATAGAAAAAGGATTAAATTACATACCATCACCATTTTGGTACAGTTTTCTTGTTTTCGTTTCACTTCTCCCACACTGATCGGGCTGCGCGTGCAGCTTTCTTACACTATTCAACAGCTTCCGGTACTATTGGAAAGCTGATAGAGTTTGCTTATGTATAAATTTCATCCTTCCATTGTTACTTCCTTCTCTGCTGACGAGAAGATCTTTTCCGAGTACACATGTTCTCTTACTAACTTCTCTACTTTGGTCATTCACCAAACCTTTCTATTACGTTTGCGCGCTCTTTTGCTTGTTTGCTGGTTTGTGGTTCCAATACGGAAGTATAAGGATCAGTTCATGGATCCGTTCCGGTGTATGTCTTTTTCCGGTGCATTTGGTGGCATCAAATCACACGTGTTTTGGTCACTGTTACCGAAGTTTGGGTTTGGTTTGCTGAATTTGCTTATGATCATGTACGCGTATGATCATGTGCTTTTGTTGTTGTTGTTGTTGTTGTTGTTGTTGTTTGCTACAGTGATTTGATAATGTTTGAGTCAAGCGAATCTTACTCAAAGTCGTTATCGTGCCAGTCGACACGAGCCCACTCCGGCAGCTCAGTTTCGTACTCCCATCCGGGGCCCTGTGGAAAAAAGAGTTAACGTTAGTCAGTATTTTAATTTAAAAATTTATTTAAACATTTAAACTGTTTTTTTAAGTTATTCAAATTTGTATAATTTAGATCGTCTCATAAAAAACAGACTAAAGCGATGAGTATTATATTGTAATCTGTGCTATAACATAGAACCACACACTAATATCGTATGACTTATACAAAACACATCTCTCACGCATGTTTTCAGGCCGCATTGGAGTCATAATTATCCATAAAAAATTTCCCTGAATCGTTGTAAGGGATAAAAAAGGACATATCCACTTCCATTCCCCTTTTTCCACTCACTGACAATTAATTTCATAACACACCGAATACCGTCCCAAGTCCCTCAGCGGCGAACCGGTGATGTGTCGTGGGACTTTGCATTGTAATCATTACGTCGCCGGTGTTGTTGTGTACCCGTGATCACGAATAAAACGGCACATGATGAAGGGATTTATAGAAGCCTTCGCTTAATTTTATTTTTTGTTTGCTTCGCTACTTCATCATCAACATTTCCGCTAAATGTCCACCGGAATGATGCCGGCAGCAGGAGACGGAGTGGAAATTAAAATCGGGTCGCTTTCCGTGGTCGCGCCGGGCTCGATTCAAATGGGGATGAAAAATGTGAATTAATGTCCAGCAAGCGTGCTCTTTTTCTTCGGCAGGAAGGATTTTCCACCATATGCGCTCACGTAAACAAGACACACACACACACTTTGGAAAGAATAATTTCCGGGTACCGTAGCGGTGAGGCTTATGAATCCTGTCGCGAAAATCGCTTACCGGCATTACATGGCCGGCGACAATGAATGGAAGAGGCGCGGCGAAGTGAAGTGGGGGAAAAACCGTGCGGCCAAAACCAACCGGATCAACTAGCCAGCGGGACATTTATGTTGATGTGTGACAACATAACACACGCACACACACAAACAGACATTTTCACGGAACTGGACACGCGGAACAGACGGTGTCACATGGGACGTGTGTGACCACGGTGATGATAAGCGGACAGCTCGGGCGTTATCCTTTTTCACATTCTCGACAGGCTCGTCCGTGCATGTCGGACGTGCAGCACGCAAATGTGTCGTCTAGTGCCGTGCCATACAGGGTGGCTCATTTACCGAGCAGAAAGCTTAACGCGAGCGGGCTTTTTTGTTTTGGTTCCACTTTCCACTTTGCGACCGAGTGTGAATGAAGAATTAAAATAATTATTATGAAATTTCACAGAAAGGTTGATTTTATCATTTTATTTCACCGGCCAGTTAAGATCTCATTTGCAATGGGGATTGCGTGGAAAAATGGGCTTCAGAATGGGCCAAATGTGTGTGTTGAATGTGTGAGGCTAATGCTGATTGGTTGAGCAGTTTTTTTTGTAAGATCGCTGCTAATTGCCAACAGCATTAACTACGTTTGTTTTTCCTTTATTTTATAAACAACTTGTATAACGTTCAAACGAGCATTTGAAAAAACCTTCTGGAATTAGTTTTTTTACTAACTATTTGTAGGGCATCTAAAAAATATGTTCGTTAAAGTTGAGTGGTTTAAAATTCCTTCATTTTGCATCTGATTTAGTTCATTAATCATCGCTCTGGTTTTTTTTTACAGCTCAGCTTTAAATATTTTTCGCGGCAAGTACAACCTCCTCCTTTCATGGGAAAAATATTCCATTTTAAATGCTATACCGAATTTATTGAAACACTACACCTACCTTGTACTTCCAGGCGTGCAGATACATCACCAAATCCTGCGGCTTCGGGTCCCGGTAGCGCACCTTGCACTCGTAGCAGTGCTTGTCGGTTGTCATCTTATCCGGATTAAATGCCAAATCGGGCGACTCGTGTCCAGTCTGCGTGGCGACGGTAACCTGTTGGTGGTGGTGGAAATGGAAATGGAAAAGTGAGCACAAAATTCAAAAACCATCTTCCAAGAGAGTGCCTCGAAAGCTGTAGTCGCGGTTTGGGTCCACTCTTGGTTGTCCACGGCTAAGTTACATGGAGCGTAAAACTCTGAAAACCACTCTCACACATCGATATTGAAAGCCAACTTGTTTGATTTGAAGCTCGAGAAGTAAACGTGTGAAACGGAACGACACACTTGTTAATGCGCGACGCTTATGCAGAACCGTAATCTACGGTGAGGATTATGGGATGCTTTGCTTGATATGGAACTACGAGCTTTTCCGCAGTCCATCGGAGTTACGGAGCATATTAGTAGTAGTGGACGCCATTGAAAATCCTCCTCGGAAGTGGGGCGGTTAAGGGATGCATGGATGATGTTTAAAACACACACAAACAAACTCACACATGTTCACACACTACTGTCTAGGAAAGGATGCACCGACGAACGTTGAACGGTAGCCAACATACCGTAGAGTCGGGTGATTAAAATGATTCAACAGCTATCACACGGGATTAATGGTGGAAAACAAACCCAAGCACGAGGCGTTTGGTGGTTAATGCATTGTGGGTGCGGAAAAAAACGATTTTATCGCTACATCGATCCACACACGATCGGAGTCTCTGGGAAGGCATGCACGGAAATGGCTCGGGAAAATGGCATTGCTACATTACAAACAAACTGGTAACAATGTTCCATTACTTTCTCCGTAGCGTGCGCCCGGAGTCGGACGGTAGAAGCATGGTCTAT
>KE524565.1:65487-80038 GCA_000441895.2 Anopheles sinensis | reverse complement strand
AAGGCAAACTTGAAGGGTGTCACTGACGCCGGGGAGCTGCTGAATGGTCTATGGGGGGACTATTTCTACTCACCGCGCCGGAAAGCTATCGAGAGCGGGGCGACGGAGAAAGGACGGAAGCCACTTTTTGTGCAGCTTGTGTTGGACAACCTGTGGAATATATACGGGCTGGTAGAAAACCGTGACGAACGAAAGCTACGATCAATTTCGGAACGCTGTGGCGTTATGCAAAGCCCGCGCGATCTTCGACACGCCGATGGGCGGGTGCCGGTGAGAAATCTTCTCTCCGGTTGGTTGCCAATTGAACGATCGTTACTGGGTGCGATATGCCGTACCGTCCCGAATCCTACCAGCATCAGCGACTTAAAGGCAGAGAAGTTGCTCTGTTCCCGGTTGTTTGATTTTAACTCCTATCCACCCGAAACGCGCGCCCTAAAGGATGACATCATACGATGCGATCCGGCAAGTGATCGGTTGATCGTGTTTGTTTCGAAAATGTTTCCGATCGAACATGGTGCCCTGGCGGGAGCGAAGGAGACGCTGGAACGTTTGACGAAAAATCTAACGCTCAATGCCACTGATGATGGAGCCGTCGAAGAGGGGGTGGAAGCGGAAATATTCCTAGCCTTTGCCCGAGTGTACAGTGGAACACTGAGGAGAGGATCGAAGGTGTATGTTATAGGGCCAAAGTACGACCCAAGAACGATGCACACGGAAGCGGACAATGCAACTCCTAACCCACATCTGGTCGAGGTGGAAGTAGATAGCCTTTTCCTGCTAATGGGACGACAATTGGAGGCGGTGGACTTCGTTCCGGCAGGAAATATTGTTGGCATCGGTGGGTTGCAAAATGTTGTGCTCAAAACAGCGACACTCTGCAACTCCCGGTTCTGTCCACCGTTCGTCGATCTGCCCTTGATTGCGACACCGATCCTTCGTGTGGCGGTCGAGCCGAAGGATATCCAAAAAATGCCCCAACTCGTACGCGGTTTAAAATTGCTCAATCAAGCGGATGCATGCGTGCAGGTTCGGGTGCAGGAAAGTGGCGAGCATGTTCTCCTAACACTGGGTGAGGTGCACCTCGAGCGATGCATTAAAGACCTCCAGGAAACCTATGCCAGGATCGAGCTAAACGTCTCGAAACCGATTGTACCGTTCAAGGAAACGATCGTCCCGTTCGTCCCAACGTCGGAGGAAAATCCGGAAGAGGAAATAGCTAAGGATCGGGAGAAAGATAAAACCGTTACCATGCAAACGCCCAATCGACAGTGCACGATCAAGCTGGAAGCCATCCCGCTAGCACAAGAAATCGTGGACTTGCTGAACCGTAACGAATCCATTCTGAAAGCATTAATCCGAGCACATGATGAAAAACAACCGCTTCCCCAAGCGTTGCAAGATTCCATTGTCGAATTACGGAAGAGTTTGGAAGGCCTGTTGCCCGAGAGGATCCCGTTCGATCGTATTTGGTCATTCGGACCGAAGAAGTGTGGCACTAACATACTGGTAAACGGGACCGGCTTTGTACATTCATCTGTTTGGCATGAAAGTGAACCATTGGAGCGGGAAGCTGTTCCCTCCGACGCACCAGAAGACCCTCGCAAACAATACGAATCGTCCTTTTTGAACGGGTTTCAAATGGCCAGCCTTGCGGGTCCATTGTGCGATGAGCCGATGCAAGGTGTAGCTTTTTTGGTGGACCGTTGGGAGCTCGATCTTACCGTCGGAGTCGATTTGGCATCAGTTGCTTCCCATGGACCTCTTTCTGGTATGCTTGATGATATGAAGATTTTAAGGCCGTGTTTTAATATTTTTACTTTTATTTTTTCAATTGCCAAATCGTGCAGGTCAAATTATGTCGGCCGTAAAGGAAGGGTGTAAAAAGGCATTTCAAAATCAACCCCAACGGTTGGTTTATCCTATGTACAGCTGTAACATAACTGTAAACTCTGATGTACTTGGTAAGTACGCTTTCTTTTTTAAATAAATTTTATTCTATTTTTGGTTTATCAACTGTGAATTTGAATCGTGAATGATTTTCTTAAATGTAACGATGGCAACACTGCCATGATTCGAAACCAGTGCTGTCAAACTTTGTTTTCCTCGGTTGCTGTCAAAACGTGCGTGGTTCAGCGAAGCACATGGTTTTGTTGTCGAAGAAGTTCCAGCGGCAACGACCACGATCGCGAATTCTGCCGGTTTCTGGTGTAAAGAGTGTATTGTGCTGTGCAAATAACTTCAATTGAAGTTAATACGTTTGTGAAATCAACCCCGGTACTGCAGCACCATGGGAAAGAAGACGAAAGTAGGAAAGGATCGGCGGGATAAGTTCTACAAGCTCGCCAAAGAATCCGGGTACCGGTCGCGTGCCGCCTTCAAGTTGATCCAACTGAACCGTCGGTTCGGTTTCCTGCAGCAGTCACAAGTATGCATCGATTTGTGTGCCGCCCCGGGCGGTTGGATGCAGGTGGCCAAACAGAACATGCCCGTGTCGAGCATCGTGATCGGGGTGGATTTATACCCGATCCGGAACGTGCCCGGATGCATCAGCCTGATCGGCGACATTACGACAGACAAAACGAAGTCGGATCTGACGAAGGAGTTGAAAACATGGAAGGCCGACGTGGTGCTGAATGACGGTGCGCCGAACGTCGGTAAGAACTGGCTGCACGATGCGTACCAGCAGGTGTGCCTGACGCTCAGTGCGGTCAAGCTGGCGACCCAGTTCCTGCGGCCGGGCGGTTGGTTCATCACGAAGGTGTTCCGCTCGAAGGACTACAACGCACTGATCTGGGTGCTGAAGCAACTGTTCCGCAAGGTGCACGCGACGAAACCGTCCGCGTCGCGTAAGGAATCGGCGGAAATATTCGTCGTCTGTCAGTACTACAAGGCACCGGATAAGATCGATCCCCGGTTTCTGGATTCGAAGTACGTGTTCGAGGAGCTGGACATCACACCGAAGGACGAGGCCGTGTCGAACATTCTGAAGGAGCTGGAGCGTAAAACAGCCAAGAAACCGAAAGTCGAGGGTTACGATGGACCGGACGTGCGAAAGATTGTTACCGCAACGGAGTTCCTGCAGCATGAGAAGCCGCTGGTGCTGCTTAGCAAGATAACGGAAATTCGCTTCGCGAAGGAAGATGCCGCCATTGCCAACCATCCGCGCACGACGTCGGAGTTGAAGGAGTGCTGCAAGGACATAAAGATCCTCGGTCGGAAGGATCTAAAGGAGCTGCTTCGGTGGCACAAGCTTCTCACCCCCGAGTTCGGTCCCAAGGAGGAGGCTCAAAAGGCCGCCGACGCCAAGGCCGACGAGACGAAGGACAAACAGGAACAGGAAGGGGCCGAGGGAGCAAAATCGGATGAAGATGAAAACGATGAAGAGCTGCTGGAGTTGAAGAAGCTGGACAAAGAGATCGCGTCCTTGCGCGACGAGGAGCAGCGAGAGTCGAGACGGAAGCGCAAGAAGGCGAACAAGGAGCGCGCCAAGCTGAACGAAAGGCTCAGCCTGAAGATGGTCATCAAGGGCGACGAGGGTCCGACGGAGCAGACGAACGATGAAACGTTCCGACTGGACAAGGTGGGCAGTAAGTCGGAGCTCAAAAGCTTGCTGGATCAGCCTCCGGATGTGGTTGTGGACGGTGTGGCCGCCTCGGACGACGAGGACGCCCCGAAGCCGAGCAAGTATGTCAAGTTCGATCGTGAGACAAAGGGCGACATGTTTGAGGACGACACGCTGATGGCCAACGGATCGGACGACGATTCCGAGGCGGATGAGAACTTCGATTCGAAAGGGTTGGCCATCGATTCGGACGAGGAGTTGAGCTTCGAGGAGGACGAAGATCGGGTGGATCCGTCGGACGATGAAGATCGCAACCCGCTCATTACCGATCTGGACGACCGCAATAAGACGGACAAGCGGTTGCAAAGGGCGCAACTGTGGTACGAACAGGACGCGTTCCAGAAGCACCAGCTCGACGAGAACGACGATGAGGTGGATTACGATGTGGACCGGTTGATTGCGGCGTACAAGAGGGCGGGTGTTAAGGTCCTGGGAGCCGACAAGGATGATGAAAAGAAACCTCAACCGAAGCTCCCATTGGGCAAGAAGGCACGTCGGCGGGCTCGGCATGATGTTAACGATGAGAAATCTTCGAGCGACGATAGCAGCAGTTCCTCGGAGGAGGAGGAGGAGAAGGATGAGGAGGGCGAAGGTGAAAAGGGACAAGTGAAGGCGTCTTCGAAGTACGCGACGTTGGAAAAGGTGTCCGGCAAGGGCGGTGCTTTCGAGATCGTATCCTCCGAGCCGACGCGCAAGCCGAAGAAGATCAAGCTCAACGAGCAGGAGCTTGCCCTCGGCCAACTGCTGGTGGCCGGGAAGAAGATGCGCCGGGACATTACGGATGCCGCTTGGAATCGGTACATGTTCAACGATACCTTCCTGCCCGACTGGTTTGTGGAGGACGAGGCGAAGGCGATGCGCAAGGAGGTGCCGGTACCGGAGGAGGTGGTCGAACAGTATCGCAAGACGAAGGAAGACTTCAACGTGCGCACGATCAAGAAGGTGATGGAGGCGAAGGCGCGCAAGAAGCGACACGCGACCAAGCGACTGGAGAAGATCAAGAAGAAGGCCGAAATGATCATGGAGAATGTGGACAACACGAACCAGGAGAAGATTCGTCTCCTGAAGAAGTAAGTAGTCGGCCGGAGGTATATCAACGACAGTTCCTATGTTTCTAACACGTTATCGTACTTGTTCTACTTATTTATTTTAGGCTCTACAAAAAGGCGGACGTGAAGAAGAAGGAGGTCACGTACGTGGTGGCGAAGAAGGCCGGCGTCAGTGGCAAGAAGGTGCGCCGTCCGAAGGGTGTCGAGGGTCGGTTCAAGGTGGTCGATCCGCGTATGAAGAAGGATCGGCGTGCCGAGGTGGCGAAAGAGAAGCGTAACAAAAAGAAGGGCAAAGGTCCGGTCAAAAAGGGGGGTGGTAAGGGTAAAGCGAAAGTGGGCAAAGGGCGGGCGAAGTAAAGTTGTTCGGTAAAAAAATATCGAACGGTTAAGAAGGATTTAGCCGTTGGTCGCTTGTAAGAATATATGTTTAATAAATACCTATATATTCTCTGTACAGTTATACGTACTTTGAATGTAATAACATACACAATAGTTTTTCAACCGTCCGTGTTTATTCTATGGAAAGCCATCCATTGTCTAGTGTTGGAATTGCGAACTATTACAAATTCTGACACCATAAGTGAAACATGCTCAACAGCAAAAGTAGATCGAGGCGCAAGGAAACAACATTCGCTCTGGATTTGTCCGGCCTTGGAGTTGATGATGAGAGTCCTTCCGTACTCAACGTAGGGTATACTGTCGTTGTAGTTCCACTTTCCTTCAGTGAAGTCGCCCTAGAGCTTGTGCCGATCGATGGTGTCGAATACTTGCTGTTACTACCCGCTCCTCCTCCAGGTGTTGTGGAAGGGATCGGACCAACGCTTGGCTTCGAGGAGTAGGCCTGTGGGTTGGGCGTAGCAATGCCACTCACTATCCTGCACTGGCTTGGCACCGTCCAACCCTCGCAGATGTGGCTCCGGGCGAACGTGCAACCCATCTGATAGTTGGTCACCCCGTTCGCGGTAAAGTTCACCTGGAAACACTGCATTTCGGGCCCCGGAGACACGCCCGCCTTTAGTGACGGGTTATGCGGGGCCAGCAACAGATTCGTCACGTTCACGACAGCCTCGGTACATTCGACGGGATAGCTTTTGAGGCAACTGGTGTAATTATTCGACGATTGGCAGAAGTTGCAGGTTAAACCGTAAACTGAAAAATTTGAAACCATCGTAAAGACCTTGCCCTTTTCGTTTAAGAAGGTTCGAAAATTTTTGATTCTCTTACCGCCACTACTAACAACCGATGCTAGTAGTAGAAAGACCCACGTGTTCCGTGTTTGCCACATGTTGTCGCCAAAATGGGAAGGTACGAAGACGTCCAGCAAACTTCGCCACCTGTACAGAACTGCCCGTGGCATGTGTCCCGTTCCGTTGGAAACTCTTTCGGCATGATAACAGTTCATTTCGGCAGGAAATGAATAACATCCACTGTACGTTTTGTACCCACAATCGTAAAAAAACAATCAGCTTCGTTGTTTCATTCTCGTTTGTAAATACCGCTAAGATCTGGCCATATAATTAGCCAAACAGAATTTTTTTAAGTCCAAAGTGTTGAAGGTAAAACCACACAAGTTTTTTTTATGTATTAGTATTGTTTTTATTAATAATATTGCTACTATCATTACGTTTCTCTTACATTTCTAGCGTTGTATTTAAATAGTGTAGGGTTGTTTTTGCTCTCTCGTTTCTAATTCGATCGTTTGTTTCGCTTCCGTTTGTTTATCTTCTCATACTCTTACGTAGTGGTAGAAAACTGTTAGTAAAATACAGTTTCTTTCATTTACTTCCGTTCTTTTTCCTTTACTTTAGTTGTGTTAACTTTTTATCTTCAATATAAATATATCGCTCCATCGTCTCCGCTCGGCTTTCACAACACCGTCTTTTGCTTTCACCTTCAACCCCCGGCTCCGGTCCGGGAACGCTTCAGACGTCCCACGGACCGTTTTTGGGAATACTATTTACAGAAAAAAAATATCATGAAGCATCTTTCTCCATGCCCCAGCCTTCCAGTTCTTTTTAATGCTCGTTTCGTTCTGGAGTGCGAAAAACAAAACACTTAAGTCGGTTAAAAAAGACTTTTAAAAACACACACTCTCACACGGGCCTCTCTCTCTATCTCTCGCGGAGAGTTGTGTGACACGGTAGGAGGTGCAACGGTGGGGAAGCCTAGTTGGCCCCAGAACTTGTTCGCAATGTCCCGCACTTTAATGGGGCTTTAACGTTGGTTTACTTTTACATTTAAAATAAAAGGAGCTCGTTTTCAATAGTAGGATAATAATAATAAATAAGCCATAGTAATAGGGTGTACAGTTCAGTGCCGTACAGTTGCTCGAGACTGCCGACTACACGCGGTGTGGTTCCCGTCCTGTCCGGATCTTGTCCTTTCCATCACTGGTGGCCATGGTTTTGTGTGCGCGTCTTTAAAAAGCCTTGCGAAACCGCTCACGTAGGGAACGGCGGTTTCTAATTGCCTTTCTTTTCTGTTACATTTTATTAAATTAAATGTTAAAATCATAAGGACTCCCCACTCGCTCGTTCAGCGAAAATGTCTCCCAACGGTTGACAGCGTACGGGTAATACGGGATCCCGGCCCGCGTGACTGACGTTTATATAAGTTTTCCTTTCTTCCATAATTTGGCGCAGTTAGCGATGAAAAGAAGAAGATGAGCGGACAGGATGAGCGTTTGCTCGAGCTTGGAAGGGGTTGTCCGGGGTTCTGGCTCGAGTGTTAACGTTTTTCTATCGCTGTCTGAATGTGTGTGTGTGAATCGAAAACCCACAGAAAAACGGTTCCCAAATGTCGCGACGAGCGCGTTCCGGAACCGTGTTTCGTTCCGTTCGATTCACGCTCCAATCCAACTGGGTTTGGCCAACAACCGATCGTATTCGTTTCGGTAAATTTGTTCTCTCCACCTCAGTACAATAAATAAAATAGACTAATTAGGTAAAGTCTGTCACATCCTCTGGCGGCGATCGCGCGCTCGGAGTGCTCGCAATAATAAATACAGGCGCAATAAATAAATGGGGGGGATGATGCACGTTTTGTGATGGGTTCTGCTGATGGGCGGGTTTGTTTTTTAAGCTATCTG
The DNA here is from genome assembly GCA_000441895.2 of Anopheles sinensis. Taxonomy (NCBI): domain Eukaryota; kingdom Metazoa; phylum Arthropoda; class Insecta; order Diptera; family Culicidae; genus Anopheles; species Anopheles sinensis. Next base: position 72,279 of record KE524565.1, on the reverse strand, counting down.
CAGCGTTAGGGGTTCACTGCCAGGGAAAAATTGGGATAAAATTATGAGATGCTGCAGAAGATTAATGGATGAGCCGATCTACTGGTCACTTCCTCCCGCTTGCGTGGTGCTGTCCGTTGCGTTCTGGTATGTCCGCGACTCGGACTCCGTCTCGGCTTCGATGGCGGCGGCGGCGGCGGCGGCATTCGCACGGTACGACGAGACGGGCTGCCGGGAGGGAATCTTCCACTTGTTGTACACGTTGGCGGGCGTCTTGGCCGGCTTGGAGGAGTAGTAGCTGGAGGTCTCCGGTGGCACGCACAGCATACCGTACACGTTGATACCGGGCAGGCCGGCGTAGGTGGGCTGATCGTGCGCCAGTGGTCCCTCTGGGGAGAAAAACAACAGTCCGGGTTAATAATGTCAGTGGGTGATTGGTGGTTCGGGTGGCGACGTTCTTACCGAGTCGGTAGTTCGGTGGGCACTTGCAGATGACCAGATAGTGCGACTTGCCGGTTCGGGTGTTCTGGAGCGCCAGGATGGACCAGTCCTTCGGGGCACGGCAGTCGCGCAGCTCGTTGGTGTTCTCGCACGTCTTCGCCAGCGTGATCGCTCGCTTCTGCTGGTTGCCGACGAGCTTGATCGTGTGGTTATCGTCCTCGTTCAGGCTGGCCGAGCACGGATCGCGGTACCTGGAGGACGGTGCAGAACGGTGGAAAATAATTACCTCACGTGCCAATGGAATTGTGTTTGGAGAAAGATTGATCGCCGTCGAGATCGCGCCCAAGATATGCCATCGTCGATACGTGCAAAGTGCCGCTAATGGGTTTGTCCACTCTGTACGAAGGTTTGTGTTATTCATTTGCCCAACGCAAGGAACGATGTCGAAGATTTGTAAGGCGCGTATTTTCCGCGAATAAGAAAACAGCATTGGTGTTTAATTAAAAAGTATCCAGTCTGTTTAACTAGAGCATGATTGGCCTCAAAAGTGGTAAACATGATACCGTATACTTTTTCTCATTCTCTTTCCTTATTTCGTGCAGACACACATTTTTGTGGTATATTGAATGCCAATGTTCAGTTCAAGGTATCAAGGGGATTTCCCATAGGTATCAGAAATACATACAAAAGAAGTTGAATTTTTAGACACGATGCAAGAGCGGTCATCAGCAAAGGTGGTTAAATTTATAACCACAACATTAGTAGCGGACGAAATTTCCGCCAACTATACATCGGAGAAAACCAGAATAACACCACCCTGTTTTTGCCTATATCTTTTAAATGTCTATAAATTTTGAGCTTTTCCAGTTTGGAACGTTAGCTCAATAACTTTTAAAACTTTTCAGTGAGTTACGATCGTAATAATTTGGTCTATTAACGTTTAAGCCAAATAATTCATTAAAATGGCATGGAAGTAAAAATAGCACCATTTTGGTTCAGCAATTGAAGATATGTTAACAAGAACTTAATGGAAATAAAATTGAATGATGTTTTTAGTAAGTATGCGAGTATTTGTATCTAATCCTATCAATTTGCGGAGATCTGTCGTCACCAAATTATTTTTTTGAGGGAATTCTGCTCATGATGCTCTCAACATTCACAAGTACGGTGCTATTTTTACTTCCAGGCCATTTTAATGAATTATTTGACTTAAACGTTAACAGACCACACTTAATATGATCGTAACCAACTGAAAACTTATGAAAATAATTGAACTAATTCAACAAACAAGAAAAAGCTCAAATTTTATAGACATGAATATGATATCGCCAATAAACAGGGTGGTGCTATTCTTGTTTCCTCCAGTGTAGTAAACAAACGTTGGCTAACTTACGAGCGGGTTATAAATATGAAGGAAGTTATGTTACACGCGATACTGATTTTGCTGCTTTAATTTCGTATCGTTACCTCTGATTATCATGTGTAAATTTAAGAATATGACTCAATCATATTGGAAAAAATGTGCCCCGCAAATTGATCGTCAATCTACTAATTTTCTCAATCCATGCAACCTTTTTCCTGTTCGATCATTTGAATTGGATGCAATTTTTAATGCAACATAAAAAGAAGATGTTTTGCAGTTTTCATTAAATTCCATTGCAACCGGATGTAATTGGACACATGGCAGAAAGTAAGGAAAAAAAACACAGTCAAGTTGTTTTCGGCGCAGTAGAGTATCTAGTCATCAACATTTTAGGAATGATTCATGTCTTTTTCATCTTCTACGAGCTCCATAGCGATGCAAAGAACCGCTGTTCAAACAAAATGGTTCGGTGTTAGTAATAGGCTGAGTCTGGGTTTTTTTGCGGATAGCTCCAAGTCTCAGAGATACATCTTTCCAGAAACCGTGTTACAGTACGCCACAAGATGTCTTACAAACAAGCGCTCAAGGTTTTGCCCTCCGTCGGTGTGGGACACATTTTTACGTTGCTCGTTGCAGTGTGCTTCGTTGGCAGTGGTACGTTTTTCGGGACGTTGGATGGAAAATCGTAGCCCCAAAGTTGGTTAGTTCACCTGTTCCCTCGTTTTTGCGTTCCACTGTTTCTAGGACTCGCATTGCACTGCCGCGTGTGCCATTCGGCGGGCAACTTCCAGACCTGTCTGGCCAGCCCGTCCATCCCCTGCTCCGTGTCGATGGTCAACACGACCCATCTCTTCCTGTCCGGTGCCAATCCGACGCTCCGGAACGTCACGTACCCACCCGGACCACCTCAGTACCAGTGCTTCCAGGTCAACTACACCGTGGCCAGCGGGGCGTGGAACTACGAGATGGGCTGCACGTTCGCGACGACCAAGATCTGCGAGGGTTGGCGCACGGCCGCCAAGTGTCTCACCGTGTCGACCAACATGGGCGGGGTGCCGACGAGACGGAAGGCACCGGTGCATCCGGTGCGGGCGGACTACAACCCGCAAGGAGTTCCGGTGGTGATTATTCCACACGTTATGACCGCAAATACGCCGGCACCGGTGGCGCCACCGCATGTTGTCGTCCTGACGCGTGACCACAAGTCCGGTGCCGGAAGTGTGCTCCTGTCGGGATCCCCGGTGCTCCATACTCTACTTTCCACGATCGTTGGGGTTTGGGTTGGGCGGAAGTTGCTTAGTTAATGCGTGTTCGGTAGTTGCAAGCCTCATGTTATACATAACCGAATGAATCAATTCATAAATCATGTGTGTTTGAAAGTGTTTCTATTGTAGGGGTGGCTGGGATAATACGCACCCCTGAGGCATAACGCATCTTTTCCAATTTCTTGTAAAGGGGAAAAAGTAATTTCCCTGCAAGAATTAACTAAACTATGGTCACGTTATGAGTTTGATACCTCTACATCAACAGAAACGCGAAATAAAAGCAAAACAACTAAAATTACTGGTTCGAACCGGTGATTCAGAATTTTGCCGACGACGGTTCTGACGAAATTTTTAAACTTTTTAGTTGATCCAAAATTGGTGATTTGAGGAGCGGATTGTACCTCTATTTTACTATGCATCTTGGCTTTTTTCTCTTCGTCTTGGTGCGTTTTATACCTTTTGGAGCATTTTACCTCAGCAAAGGTGCATTTTGCCCCCATCCAGATGCAAAAATCTAACTTTTCAAAATGAAAAAATCATGTTTTTTTAGCTTAAAAGGCAAAAATACCCTAACAGGTTAGTTAGAACCTTAATGAACCAAATAAATTGATAAAATCAACAATCCCTAGCCAAGTTAATTGAAAATTCAGGAGTTTTCCTTAAGGGGTGCGTATTACCACATCTTCCCCTACCAGGTTTATTAATGTTGTTGGCAACAAGGTCAACATAAAAAATCCAGAGGCAACAAAAGGGTATGCGATAAGTTGGTCAGTCGATCATGCTTAAGCTCAAGCTTTGCAGAAATTAAAGTTGAATTCATACTAAAAAAAAAAACTCTCTGCTCAATCATCGTTAAAAAGGAAGCGTTGATTTAACATTCATTGCTTTTGTTTTTATACCATCTTTTACTGTCAGTGTCAGTTTTTGCACTGATTTAGTTTTCATATCTTTTTATAAGCCAGCCAAATTTTGGCAGAATTTAAGCCGAGCATTGCCTCCACACATCGTTTGAATCGTGTTAACGCATGTTAATATTTGTGTTATTTAGGCAAAAAGCAATCCTCCTAATTCCAGACTGATGTGTAAACCTACCCTACCCTACCTTACCCGCTCAACAGATCGATTAATTGAAATGGAATCGAATGAAATACGGCAGCATCATCTAGCCTTTTTGGGAAGAGTCGAAGAAATTTAATCACTTTTCGATCGGAGACCGGTGGGGTACGGAGCCCCGTTTTCTGTCTCACCGAAAACACCTGGACCCAAAATTTCTCTTCCACCGCATCATCCACAGCGCGGAAGCAAAACGGCCAATGGCGCACCCCAGTGACCCGGTTGATTGGGCGCGAATGGAACACGATTAAAATCAATCGTCGTTGGCGCAGTGCAGTTAATGTTTTCCAGGGCCCGGGTTCCCGAGCACTTTTGCTGGTGGCCCGAGCAACATTTGCCCATTTTCCGGCCCAGTCCGGCCAGCTGCAGTTCGACGCCCCAGCGGAGAGGGGGTGCCATCGAAACCTCAATTTTCCACGTGCGGTGGGGTGAAATTTTTGCATACACAACACTCGCAACACAGTCGGGGGGGAAGGTGCTTTTACTTTGGGGCGTGCGGGGGTCTAATGAGGCTTTTTGGGGAGAGGCGGGGGTGGAGTTTCAATTCGATTATGATTTTCGATCGAATCGAGATCGAAACGATACCGAATACACGCACACGGCAGACGGTGGGAAACGGAAAAGAAAACCGGGCCCATTTTCCGACCACAGCTGGAAAGATTTTCATCGAGAAAGCCGAGCAACATTTTCTTTCCTCCTTATCAGTTGAAAGAAATATCTAAAAAGATGCAGGAAAAGTACATTAACAAAATCAGTCCAAAAAAATGATACTTCTCTCATCTTCTACTTAAATTGATATTGCAGTGTACCTCTGTAACTGAATATAATTTGATTTCTATAAAATCGCAGATATCGAAACATGGGAGTTTCGAACATTATAAAATAATTGAATATGCAATTTGTTTCACATCTCTCGCATTACCTCCCGGGCTTGGTACACTAATGATTCCCTATTCGTCACATATATCAGCGTCACTATCCTTCCAATGGATAGTTATTGTACAATTTCCAATCATTAGGAGCGAAAAAAGGGCAAACCTTCGCTTGACTCCTGGGAGCCTGGAGCGTCCTCACGCGTTCCCTTTTTGCCGAGGCGGCCGGATCGAGTGAAAGTACGGTTTGTCCATTGCACAAAAACCCTTCCCGGTAGGGTGCGAGCCAGTTGTCTTGTGTTCGTCGATTATTTTACCCACTCAACGATATCCCCGTCGGCAATCGCGAGTTTTCCTTACAGCATAGATTTTCCAATAGGCCATATGTAAACAGCCCCGGACCCGGTGTGTATGTTCGGGAAAAGGGTGAAATAAAAATAGTAATAATTGTTCGATCATACGTGTGCGCACACACCGGGGGGATGGGGCGCCATGTGGGGCGCCATCGCTGGAAATGATCGATGGAGATGCATTTGTTTTCCCTCCCCCTCCCCTCTGCATCCCCATGCAGGGTTGGAATGTGGGAAGCCGGCGGGATGTTAATTAAGGTAAATGTGTGAATTGTGGAACCCTTTGAACGGGGCATGAAGTTTTTTTTTATTTCCTTCTTCCAATGGGTTAAAGCATTTAACAGATCTCACTGCGAAGGATGGTGCTGCAAAAGGGGGTCGTCGGATTTGATGATAAATATTGCACTGCCTGTCGGACACGTTGGGTGCAAAAACAGTTGGGCATTTCAAGTAGGGTTTTCTCTTTTCGCATCGTAAAGAGCAATTGATTGTTTTTCCTCACTTTATTGTCGGTTTCGATTCGATATTCGATGGGGTTAAATGTCGTTTGCTTTGTATTTTTCAATTTGCCATCGCGTACCGTCTATTGATTTGAACTTTTGTCTATTCCTCGAAAACAATAGAATGATGAACACAGTTGCTGAATATTGGTATAACCCTGGTTTTCTTTTAGGTACGTTTAAATTCCCCAAAATACTGTTGAATTTTGTTTGGCGAAGAGTTATCTCAAATTATTGAATTATTGATGTGCGAATCTTGCCCTTCGTCGTCGTCCATGGCATCGCAACTTCAAATGACATTTTTTATGTAGCGATTCGAAACCAAAACTTTGTTAAAAAAAGCCATTTGTGCTTGGTGAGGCCCGAAGTTTTTATGTTAAATAGGCTTCCAGAAAAACAAAATGCTATACTTTCTAGCGGTCCTTTAAAAGGCAGATCGTAGAGTTCTTTTTTTTCTTTTTTTCTGTTAGTAAACTTTTCTAGCTACACTTAAACGTAAAACTCAAAAAGTAAGTTTTATTTGTGTTCTCTGACTTCATCGTCAGCATTAATCTTCCACGGTGATCACTCTTGGACTGAATTAATTGAGAGATTTTCTAATTATTCATAATTATGCACGATCGGCGCGATCCTACGCGAATTATCAGATGCGACTTAAACACGGTTTCAAATTAAGATCTCGCACAGCAATCTTCTGTATCTGCATATAAACCGCAAAAAAGACACAGAGTACACGAGCAAGGGTAGTTTAATTGGTGGCTCATGTAGAAATTGGCGCCACACTGATTTCGCGATCAAATGAAAAAAGGTGGGCAAGCTTGCCAAGGGATAAGCTGGTGGAGTAACAAAAATACTAGCAAAGATCGATGGCCTCCGATGGTGATGCATCGCCGAACACGGCGAAAAGTG
>KE524565.1:30764-54542 GCA_000441895.2 Anopheles sinensis | reverse complement strand
TGCTTTACCCTATCCGTTATTTTCTCGCAGATTCTATCGGGCAAAAACGCGCAAACAGCAACAACCTCAATCGGTACGTGCCTGGAATGTTTCCTTATAAATCACGGCTCAAATGCAAAAACGATGTACAAATCATGTACCGATAATTGCCGGTCTGGGTTTTTATTACATTTTACTCGGTGGTTATTTGTTTTCCGTGCTTTGACGATGCTCGCGCCCTCGGGGAGGGAAATGTAGCCGGAGAGTGCGCGAAATTACACCAATGTGTTTGCACGGGGTCGCCGTGTGTGAGTCGTCGTCGACGATCGCACGGTGCTGCCAGCGAAAGGACAATTTATGCGGTTCAATTTTCAATTACTACCATCGGGACCGGGCTGAGGGTCTGCGTTCGGGACGAGTTTCTTCGCGGGAATGGGTCACGTAGCCGTGTGGGTCAAGGTTTGTGTCCCTTTTTCCTAACGTCCGCTTCCTAGCGGTGTTGCCCGATAATACGTATTATATATCGCAGGGTCCCGATCAGGCCTCGTGTACGTTGCAGAAAAAACGGAAGACTTACGGCTTAGTTCGCTCCGATGGTTCCAGCACCCTTGCAAAACCAGCACTTGGCGAAAGATTTATGGACCCTCTCTGAGGCCGTTTGTCCTCCTTTTGAGGCTTCGTTTGTGCTTACTTGCAGAATGTAACCAGCTCGCTTTCGCGAGCTTTTTGTCCATTGACATTTGCTTGCGATCTCCAGCGTCGCTATCGCCGTACGCTTGCCTGGAGATAGTGTGTGAGGTGAGTGTGAAAACATGTAGGATAACAAAAACAAGAACCTTCACACTCAACTTCCTGATGATTGCAATGCAAGACATTTTTCTCATTTCCCAGCCGGGTGCAAAGGTCACCCCCTTGCTGTTAGCGATCGAGGATCGATCTCATTTCCACACATCTCAGCAGAGGTCAAAGTGAAAAGTGGTAGCTCAAGCAGTGGTCGGAAAGGTAGAAGAAGGAATGATCAATCAACCGAAGCAACATTGCAATTGATTTGTGGATTTCATTTTCAACCTTTTGCCATGGTTTTCCTCGCGCCAAACGGGTTCATCTGCGTCTGCGCACAAGTGTCCACTTCCGCTAACGGACTCGACCGGTACAAACGTACAACAGCTGATACAAGGGAAAATGGATAGAAGAATGGGTTGGAAAATTCTTCCTCCGACTCCAGCTCACGGTGGCAGGCGGAATTTGTAATTCTAATTTTGTTGTAACCACCAACTCGAGCCGAAGGAAAAGCGGTTTGCCTGCACACCTGCACAACCGGTGGAATATTTTATTCAATCATATTAATCAACGGCGCTATAAAGAAAAACAACCGGCGTGAAGGAATGTGATAAAAAATATTATCTCGCATGGTGTGTGGGACCGTTTTAGTGCTATTTTAATTACATTTCCGCGATTTTGACACGGGAAAAACCTGCTCGGTTGTAGCTGCCCAAGGGATGCGTCTCCGGAAGGGTCATTCTCGGGCTCATGTTCCGCGGTGAGCATTTTATGTTGTTGTGATGGGATGCGACGGTACGGACAACATTCCATTCATTAAAAGGCAAGTTGAATGCTTGATAAGTATCTGGGATAAACGCATGTTCGTTTCGCAAGTGGAATAAAAACCACAAGTAACCAAGTCGTAGCATAACGAGAAGAAGTTGATGAATAAAACAGTGTCCAAAATTTGCCACAGTTTACGCTGTTGCCTTTTCCACGGTGACTTATCAAGCTGTCGGCTTTACTCTGCGGGAAACGGATGCTTCCGATGCTAAACGTTCTCCCACAATGCTACCGTCCGTCGAGACACTGACACCGTGGAATAATAGGTAACACGGTGGAAAGAAGGCCCACCAACATGAGGCAAAACACGTCCAGCGATGAGCGACGCCCGTTAGTTGGTTCGTCGCAAAAATCGTCGCAAAAAAAGAGGTAACCGACCCGTTCCACTCCACGTTGCAAACGGTTGCAGATTCTTCTCCGAAGGCGTGGACGTGGGCGAATAGGGAGCCACGTTTCTTTTCCGTCCCAGCGTCGCTCAAACCCTACCCGGCTCCCGTTTCTAGTGGGAGTTCTTAACGAGCTGCAAGGGTTTCACCGTGGCTAGTCGATGATTGTCCGCGGTGCCTTTTTTCCAACTTCAACCGGACTGGTTCGGTGATTATAACGTCGCGATACGACCGCACGGGGGCGGGAATGGGCATGAAATTAATAATTAACTGTCCATCAGGGCACGAGATCGGGAAACCAAGGGTGATCGAGTCAGCCGGCGAATCGGGAAACCGCGAAATTATTGGCAATAGCGGCTCAATTACCGGTATTATTGAAACGATTACTGTGTCAATGTCGGGTTGATCGAGTCGAGGTCGAGCTAATGGGAAATGACGCCGGCGAAAGTCCTCTTTTGGGATGGCTCAGCTTGATGGTGGTTCTATTTTTATTTTCTATATCAATTACGTATGGCACATAAGGGTAATGAATGTGATTTTACGATGAACTAGATTTTATGAAGCATAAACTCGTCGAAAGAAATTAAATTTCACTCCAACATACAAACCGCAACCGCCATGCATACCACATGGTATGCAAATTTGCCATCCCAAACAAATCATTATTTTCTTGCAACCGCACGCGATACGCGTAATAAAATGAGGTAAACCCACACCGAAATCCTTCGATACCGTGGAAACAATGTTTGGGAAGAGATTTTTCCCGTTCCCTGCTGCGGCTGGCTGACCCAGAATCGTCTTCGTATCGCTGTAGCCCCGTGAGCCAGCCGGATCGTCGTGGATAAAATGGGGATAAGCCATAAATCAAACATTGTAACCGTCGTTCCTCTGGGGATGGACCCGAACGCCTTCCTGCGATCCGGCACAGGGTTGGTTAACAGGTCGTGTTCGGGCTGCGATCACGTAATGAAGATCTGCAATTGCACCCCGGGATGGGCAGGATGGCTTCGTGTGCGCACTGCGATAGCCTCAAATCAACCCACTGAACTTCGAACCATCGTCACACAGTTCGGGTTTTTATGGCGGTGGGTGTTGTGTTCGTTTTGCCTTTACTCGGAGGCTCGATAGCGTGGATATTGTGGTAAGGCCACGGAATCAAATGTCACGATCATCGCCGGCTCGAGTTTCTGACAGTCGTTTCCTTTCCTTTCATTCCGATCTGTCCCTTCCTCGCACGTCGACAGCTCCTGCGAAAGGGTTCGTCGTTTTGCGCGGGCGTTCAAGTCTTTCGTTTGCGAGGTGCAATTCGCTTGCTGATTCGGTTCACAGATTGGGTTTGAATTTTCCCCCTCTCCAGATGGTGAGATGAAATGGGGGAAAAAGGGAACATTATTATGTCTGGTTAGACAACGGTTGGAGGAAAATATCAAAAATAGATTGCAGCGTGCCTTTTGCCATGCATTTCCGGGTCGATTCTGGTGGCGTGTTCAGCATGGCGTCAGACAAATGAAGCGGGTTCGGCTACCCTTGCCACGTATTGCATAGTGCACCGTACCGTAATTCAGTGGGAGGCAGTTTTCCCGGAGAATTGTTAACCTTCGAGCATGATTCCTCCCTGCCGATAGCAAAACCGAAGGGAAGGCATCGATATTGTGTCCTCCTAATGAGCTTCGGGGTTGACAGTGTGTGACACCGACAGTGCCTTCTGTTGTCTCGTTGGATCCTGGGGTGAACCTATGATGCCACCGGGATGATGTTATGCCACATGTTCGAACTGGTCTTGAGTTTGAGGAAGTGCTCGAACCCGTTAGGTTACCAAACTCTTGAATCCCCACCGTTTAGATCGTCGATTGGTGTGTCGTCTGCCTTCCGGAGCGTGTACTTTTATTCAATAATGCACATTCCCATCGGCTGAGGCGGGAAAGAAGAACGACAGGGACAAGGATTGTAACGGATTCACTGCAATTGTAAGATTTCGTTACGACGTCTCGGTTGTTATGGTAGGTTTTGGTCTGAAGAAAATCGTGTAGGAGTATTGTATTATGTTATGTAAGTTGTTTTCCGTCATGATTTAGATTTTCCAACTCCTGGGAAAAGTTTTATGTATGATAGATTCAATATTATTGTGCTTATTGGTTTGTTTTTGCGTATTAATTTGTGTATTGAAATGTCAGCATAAGACATAACACAACTATTAAATCTTTCCTGGTATTCCAACTGGTTTTAATCATCAAGCATAGTATTAATTTGGAATGTGCTTAGGCAAGAAATCGATGAAAGTGAACGCTGCAGGCACGACGTATTTATTTTTCTTATCTCCCTTTAGATATCGACCAGCTGACCTACTCCAGCCACTAACAACATCCATGTGTTCTTTTTCTCGGGATCTAATCAGCGCTTCAGCGCATGTTTTACTTTCATTGTCCACCCTCGAGGCTGCACAACATCATTGCTGCACTTAATGAGCGAGTAAGAGTTGGCTTTAAATAAAAAAGAAACAACCCTACATTGATTGAATTACTTTCGCTACCTTCGGCGTTGGGTACAGAATCAGGTTTCCATTAGCTTTGAAGGCTCGAAGCAAAATAAAATGTCGGTCGAAGCTCGAACCGGCCTCGTTCATCACACACTCATCAGTCCAAGATTACAGTCTTCGTCGGTGTTTTAATAATCGTCATCGTCGAGATGATCATGATCACACTCCGCGTCCGGTGGCGTCATCGGGAAACCGATCGAACGGCGGGAGAGATCGAGCGACTGGCCATGATAATTTAATTTGCCATTGAACTTCGTCCCCTCGTTGATGACAAGTCACCTGGTTGTGTCCTCACAACATAGCGTGTGTCGATCGTCACCTTTAGACAATCGCATTCGATCCATTCCGCGTGTCTTCAGGTTCGTAGAATATCGATGTTTAAGGGAACGGTTGAAGTGTTACGAGACACGAAAAAACCAAACCAATCAAAGGCGTGAGGAAGAAAACCAATCCGTCATGCTTACCAGATGTCTAAATTATCGTCTATTAGGGGCGGTTAATGATTGGCCATTAATTAACGCCCCGGTCAGGCCGGTTAATTGATGGCGAAGGTATGCGTTAAGGATGTGAGTTTCTTCTTGTTCGCCCGCACGATCTTTTCGCCCCACAATTCGGTTGCGTTTGGCCGCCGGGAAACACTTCAAAGCTCGCTGCTGATGAGCAGCACAAGCAACTGGTTCGTTTCGGTCGCTTTCTGTAATTTCTTTTCCTTCAACACACATTTCCATGTTTTTGCACTTCAAACTGAACCGAATGATGGAACGACCGCACGTACATTCGGGGTCAATTGGTTGTAGTTACAATAAATGTATGTATGTTCTCGCGCGCACAAAATCCTCCACCGTACTCGAGTGTAGTAGGCAGGCACTTTCCACCTTTTTCTGCCGATGATTTTCTTTCCACCATGCAAAGCACGGTGGCACACATTCGAGTGCCGAAAAACTGTGTCTCTTCGGTGCGATAGTCATCTGGTGCGGAAAAAAGCCCAAACCTACCAGCTCCTGGGGAGGGATGAATGGGTATGCGACCAGCTTCCCAAAAGCTCGGCCCGCTTTTCGAATGGTTCATTAAGCCGCGGGCCGAAAGTCAAGCGCAGCGGAAAAGTAAACAATCTCGTCGTGCAGTGTTGGCAAACGTGTTCAAGTGTCGTTCGTCGGGGTGCATCGAGTGGCATCCTCGGCTGGAGAAGTTAAAATGAAGGACAAAAAACGGTTAAAGTTGTGCCGAGTTGAATGCACAATGCCAACACGGTCGGAAGCAAATCGACCCGGTGCGGCTTCTTTGTCGTTTGTGGTGTCCGTAAAACGGGTTTATGAAAATTTTCCCGCGTCCAATCGGATGTTGTGGCTAAATATTTGTCCCTTCTAAATGGCGTGAAGTCGTCGTCGCGGTTTTGCTGATTGTTTCCATGCTGCTGTACTGTGTCGAGGGAAAATTTATGGCCCTCCACCATAGTCCGTTCCGATGCGCGGTGCTAATTTATTTTCACGCCAAATTTGGTGCCACGTGTTCTTCCTTCCCGTGCCGCCAAAAGGCGCTGCACGGAAAACAATAGCCTCCCTGGACAGTCCTCTCCCGGTCAAGGGTCTTCCCCGTTAAAGAGAAGGGGGGCTCGGCATCGAAAGCCCAACCTTATCCGACGGTTCACGCCCGCCATCGACGGACAGCCAAAGAAACCATTAATCAAATACCGTCCGATGGTCGGTCCGACTCTTCCCTCATTCCGCGGGAGTCACGCTGGATAAGGCGAACACACACAAATTAGACAGCTCGAGTAGCTTCCGTACCGGAGCAGAAAGGGGGCTTTTTGGGGGATCGCCGGCCGGGGACGGCATGTGTTTAATCGTTCCGCTTTGTTTTGTCCTTGATGCCGCGTGCCGAGGGAGGTTGATTGGAGTGAGGCAAAAACCGGGAAAACAGACCGCGGATAAGATCACCTGGCGTGAGATCACTCGTTAGCTGCATAAATAACCGACAAATTTGCCGACGAATGCTCGACTTATAATCAGGGCCGTGAACTACAACTCGTAAATTGCGGGATAATCTGCCCCTCGGGTGAACTCCGAACGCCCGAAGTGTGTGCATAATTTTGGGAGAGACCTTACTGACACATTTTTCGCGCTGCGTACGAAGCGAAACGGTACGATTAATCATTCGCACGAGGTCGCACGTAACGGGTCTGGAGAAATGTGGCTTTGCAACATACGGCTCGTTATTTAAACCTGTAAAATGGGTTTAGAAAATGCTTTTCAATTTATTGGCGATGTTTTCGCGCCGGAATGTTTTGGCAATGATTTAATGCCGACATCTGTTCCCAATTAGGGACCACCGGTTTGAAGATTTATGATGCCGATAGGAGGCTTGTTGTTGTTAGGTTTTCTGTCAACCGAATGTCAGTGGCCCGCTTTCGTTGCAGAAACAGCGAAAAAAAATGGCACACAAACCGGGAACCACGATCGACGGCGTTGAAAGACACAGCTTATAGATTTTCGCGCTAACAATCGTGCCCATCATGTTGCGATGCCAAGTTTCGGCATAATATAATAGCCGGCCAATCTTGTTGATTAAAATGGAGCAATTTGTAGTGGGTTACCTCTTTTCATTTTTTCCAATCTTTCACCGCCGCCCGTTGCGGGCCAGAAGTAAAAGCGACCGCAACGTCACCGCCTTTTCCGTGTCGTGCGGAAACGATATTAGCTTCCGATTTGGATCGCCATGTTTTGCAGAAGAGAGAAAGAGGGAGGAAGGGAAGGGTAGGTTCCTTGCAAAAAGTAATCTTTTCCGCACGTCCCGTTTAATAAGAACGCTCGAAATTTTGCGGACAAAGTAAAACAATCGACCGATCGCGAAGCTTGAGGTGGCGCGCGAGAGCTGTGGAGGGAAATAGAAAACAATCCATCCTTATCCATGGACCATCCACGAGGGTAAGTGATAGTGCTGGTGGAGGTTGGAACGGTGTGGAGGGCAATCGATGAGTGCCGCAACACACACAGGCAACGACCCGCGAAGAGAAAGATATATCTATGAGCTATGCTAATTTATTTATCTTCTTTTCCCGGCGCATAAAAAGGAGATCAGTTTTCCAATCACTATACACACACACCACCACCACTATGGTTCGTCTGGCTTCGCCACGATTTCTGGTGCAATGACTTTATATCGCTCTCCATGCCATTCCACGGTTGATTACCCAAAGTGCTTCTTGCTTCTGTTTTATTCCATTTTCCGAACCTTTCCTACCGACCGTTCTTTTGGCTTGCCTCACAAACCCATGGCTTCCGACCGGCCAGTGCACCGGATAGAGCACATATTTGCATTCATTGGCGGTCGCTTGCAGCGCTTCCGGCATAATGGTAGCCCTAATAAACATCCACCACTTCGTAGGGCCACCGCTTCGCCGCTAAGAACGGCCGTGCTATAGGCTATTTCCAATGGCAATGATTTTCAATTGCGATGATAACGATCAGCCATTTTTCTGCTCTCCGACTCTTTTTATTTTTTCTCATTGGCTCGATCGTCACCCACGTTCAACGAGTTGCCGGCCGAAAGGAGCATTTTCTGTAGCAGTTTTCCTACCCCAGCCAAACAATGAACCGCGATCTATGCTGCGCAACATAAATGCTTTCCCGTGGAGTGCGAACGAAGTAGAACGTTAGACAATCGATCGGTTTGTTTGGTGAAGCTTTCTGCGAGGAGGTTGGAAACAGGTACATCGAAGGTACATAAAGTAAAGATAGCTCCATTATTGGAGCTACAAACGAGATTTTGTTCGGCTCCGAGTCTCGTGCGGTTTCATGAGGTTTTGGTTAATTTTTCTCGACACAAGCGCGATGCTCGGTTATCGCCGGCGTTGTTTTACCACCCAACGATCTGGAGCTAGATTTTCCGCTGCCCACGAAACATTCACCCGAGAACGAAACCTAGCAGGATGGAAGGGAAAATCGGAAGTTTAGCTGGCATGTTTGGTACGCTTGTATCCGTTTTCGAACGTCCAGGTGCATGATAAAAATCACGATCTCTTGTACCGGTCAGCCGGTAGCTGCGACTGAGTTCCACGACCTGCTTTCGAATGACGCGATATACGGAAAATATGATCATGCCCGGAACGGGATCAACATGGACGGAACATGTAACGGTTGGCAGATTTATTGATTGTTTGATTTATGGCCGATTTGCCTCACGAAACGAGACAAAGTCTTGTCGAACGGAGGCGACATGGATTGCGAAACATGTTTTTCGAGAGCAATATTCCAATGAAAGGAATGATGAATAGAAAATCGTCATGTAACTCAATATTTCGGCCTTCGACAACTGTTGTTTACATTCTTTATTTAGTGGGTCAAACAAAATTCCCTTGTGGGGTGAGTAGAAAAGGTCACTTTTCAAAAGCAAGGTTACATTACATTCTCAAACGTAACAAATGAATGATTTATTAAGCAATTATTTTTCGAGAAAATGCCTAAAGGGAGACAACGGGAATTTTCGCATGGTCATGAAGGCGAATCATAAAGTGCAGAAAATAGCTCTTCTCGAAGAGGGAAAATAAGGATAAACTCCGTATTCTCGCGATGAAACGGAAATGGTTTGTGAAATTAATCAACACAGAGCTCTTGCAAGGTGCATTTACTAAACACCGTTGGAAATGCCAGCACGAATTTTGTAATCAGTCAATCAATGCAAACCACCCAACCGAAACGGGCTTTATCGTCTTCTTGGTGGCGGTTAGATAGCGATGCCGCTCCAGAACGTTGCCTTAAAGAATAAAGGAAAAAGCCGAACAAACGGAACTACTTTGTTACAGCATATTTTGCATATAAATCGTATGCAGCACGGTAGAATGCGTCCGCTCGAAGCTCCTACGTCCTCCAACCGAGCGAGTGTTTTAATCAAAAGAAAATCGCTTCAAACGGCGCATTCGGTTGAGCGGTTCGTGTGCCGATCGAAGCCCTCAGGGAAAGCAATTTGTTTTCCACCACCATCACTCCCACCACCAGAAAGAATTCCACCCTTAAAGGACCCTTTTGAGGAAGAAATTCTCGATCGATGGTCCCAAGAATCCGTCTTCGGGTGGATGGATCGATGGTATTGGATTTTGCATTTTTATTGGTGTTCCTTTTTACTCCTACCGCTCGTTTTTATTTCACTCCTCATCTCATCCGCGCACCATAATTTAATTGTAACTTTGGTTAGAAACCGCACATTAACCGTTTACAACGCCTGGCGAAAGGATGAGAATGGAAATTCTTGTGGTAGAACTATTCGTTTTAGAAGAGGCGGGACATGGAAAAAGCGAGATATCGAACGATTCTCTAAGATAGAGTGTGAGTTTCTGATTTATGCGATGGTGTGCTGATTTTTCCAGTTCGGATGAAGTTACAGCAATTTGTTGACGAAGGTGAGCGAAGGAACTAATCCTCAGAATTCTGCAGAAGATTCGTCGTAAATAAAACGTGTTCCTTTTTTTTGCTGCAAGTTTCATTTGGCCAAGTTGGCAACCCGACTTGGCGGACGTTTACTGTTGCAAATACGCTTTCCACCGTTTCGTGCGATCGCTTATCGCGTCGGTACGGCAAATTGGAAGTAATGTTTAGCATCGGCGATACCGATCGCTATCGCTTCAACGATCGGATACGAGAACAACGACCATCGAGCCGCTCGGGTGATGAACCTCGGGATGGAGATATCCTGAGCGGGCAACTGGAGCACAATTGGGGGGGTGAAAAAGGGTACGATAACCCTCGTGCCGATTGGATGTTGCTACTGGTTTTGCTCGAGTGCTAATGCTAATTCTATGTCTGTGCTGCTTCCATCCTCCTTCTATGTAAAAGTGATTGAAGCTCGAAAAGATTCACCAACAAAGGCGGTTCAATTTGCTCCCGAAAGCGTTTAGAGATGAAATGGAAATTTCAAAAACACCTGAAAAGTTCACCATTGACCAGCGTTGAAATCGAACAAATTGTTCCCATTCTTTCGAGAGTACTTTCCGTTAACTTGTTTGTTTCACTTCCCTGCGGCAGTTTCCAGCCGGAGATCACCCCCGAGGGTAGGTCATTCGAAGGTCCGTCCAGACAACGGTAAACACATTAAATAAATACAAGCGTACGCTTTGTGGTTGGTTGGTTGGTTCGTTCAAAAATAGGTTGAAATAAAATACAACACCAGACGCGTTAGGTCTGAAGTATGTTTTCTCTTTCGCAGATCACTGAAGGGCGAGTGTGTGTGTGGCGTTGGGGTGTAATGAAGATGAAAACCATCATATGGTAGGCCTAAGGGAGCAACAAACCGGAGTAAAAATGTATAACGCACCGACGGGGAGGCCCGCAGCGTGCTTCTAACGGTTATGGGTTCTGGTTTTCGGTTCATTTTTTCGGCATCAAACAAACGGAAACCGTTGTGCGCCGTAGGTATTTTTATTTATTTGATTTTCACGCTGAAGGTATGGTTCATTTGTTTTCCCTTCTTTTTTTGTTGAAGGAATGTGGAGTGATTGGGAGGAATCTGTAGCAGCACAATTTTGCATGCATCGTTTCGTTATTGATTTCAAGGTTTTCTTGACATGCGGTCGATTAAAACAATTTTCATAATTCGTTTTTTTAATAAAGCAAATATGAGAATATTATTCAATTAATGATAGAAGTATGATCAGAAAACTGAATGCGATACATTTCTTCTCAATTAACATGTCCTCTCGTAAAATAAATGTTGACAACGGTCTGTACATTTTATCCTTCAATCACTGAGTGAAGAAAGTATAGCACTTCAGTCAGCGATCTTGGCCACTTCACCATCTTGTAAATGAATCAGTGACCCTTGTCAAACAAACTCGACAACGTCTCCGACGACGACGACGTGCAGCACGTGCTCGTTCGCAATCGTATCCACGCGACAGCTTTGACAAGTCTTTAATTTATCACCATTTTCACCATACTCGAACGACGACAGACGTCTGGGGGACATTTGTTAACGTGTCGGTCGATTTGTTTACCTTTTTTCCGCCGGGGAAGCGGGAAAGGGGGACGATATTTCACCGCAAAACCTGGACAACCTGGACGGTCATTGATCGTAAGATCGAGCGATTTCTTTTGTCTCGGGGACGAAGTCGCATGAAATCGGACTTGTTCAAGTGACCTCCCGAGAGGTAAAAGCAAGGGTTTGCGGGAGATGAAAATACACACAGACTCACACATGCGGTGTGTACCGTAGGAGGGCCACATAATTATGCTTCCGAAAGTTTTTAGTGCCGTTGTTTTTTACATACCGCCCGTTTAGTGCCCCTTGTCGTCACTTTCTTCGTGCGTCGAGCGGCTGATGCTGGACGCTTAATTGCCCCATTGAATTACTTCAGTCACTCGAAGTGCTTAAGACGGTCTGGATTTTTGTCCTCCCACTTCCCCTTCTCTGTTCGAATTTCGTGGCCACCGTTCAGACCGTTCAGCGCCTACGCATTACCCATTCTTCACCTTCTCCATCTCGGCCCGGCCAGCGATCGTGCGCTTCCAAGACGGCTTGTTCTACATTTCCGCCGATCGATAGGCTCAGAAACTTTCTCTTGTTTCTGTTGTCATTGTAAGAAGCCTTATTTGAGCAGGAGGAGATGGAGAGGTTTTTCAAAAGTCAGTTGAAATGAAACCAAATTGGTATGGCAGAAAAGCGCCAAACGGTGCCAGTTTTGAGTGGGCTTAATTGCAAGCGAAACAAACCCCCCGCGTGGTACGCTGTTTAAAATAATAGTAAAAGCAATTAAAAACTAGTCACACACACCGACCTAGTGTCGTACCGGATCGATCATTCCACTCGAGATTGACCCTATTACCAGCTATTCCGGCTGAGTTTAAATCCAACAAGCGCCGGCGCATTCACCGCGATCGAGTTTAATTCGAGTTGAAATGAAACGCTTCCATTGCGGGTCTAATTTGCGGACCGGGCTGTGCGTTGTTTGTTACTGGCTCTGCTGCGTGGGTGAAATTGGCCCCCCAACAACGACTCGGAAGGGATTAATTAAAATTGTTTGCAAAGACTCGGCGACGGTTGCAGTTGGATGTTTGCTACCACGTTTGTTTCCTGGCGCTTGAGGCGAGGGGCTAAGAAAAATGAGAGTTGTCTTCCCGTCTGTGTCTTTGCCTAAATGATCTCCCACATTTGTCTCCGACTGGCCAAGGGGGGAGGGGGGATTACTTTCCCTTCCGTACTTCATAATCCGTCCGTTCCATTCAACCGTGCGCTCGGAGCGTCCGCAACCGATGGTTGGCTTAAGATAAACAGAGAAGAAATTAAATGAACAATTTAGCAGCAACCCTTTGGCCTTCCCTTCGCGGACCCGTGTTTGCACTCTAATTATGCAGCCGGCTGCCGCGCGGAATCTAAATGAGCAAACGTAAGAAAAATCGCCATCCCCCGGGGGGAGGCGTGTTGGTGTTTGCGCACGCAAGAAATAAACGCACGTGCGCCGATCCGATCGCTCCGAGGGAAGCTTGCGGGATTAGCCAAACGGAGGGGGCGGTTTATGCTTTCGCTAATGATGGCTTTCCTGCCCGTCGGGCGCTTAGAATGGTTCCCCGGTATCCGATCGCAAAAGGGTGAAATCTAATCCCGCTGCAACGATCATCACTACTTACCCCACCTTCGACCGGCCGGCCTCCATTAGCTTCGCCCTCGGAGCGTACAAAGAAGGGTTTTTCATAAACGTACCTATGAACGATAACTCGCCCGGCATAACAAATCGCTCCCGTTTTGATTTTGCTTTCGTTTGATGGCATACCTGCGGGAGGAAACATAAAAATAAAACATGAGAGCATGAGATCACGCGAAAAGGGGGCCGACGAAAGGATATAACTGTTTCGCTACCGCTTTGGCGGAAGGATAGTGGATCATGTGGATAAAGATTTATTTTTCCTCTCGCAAGGAAAGCCTGAAAGTGAAAAGTGGCCGCGATGGGAGATGAAATGGAAGGCCCTTTACAGACGCTGGAGAGGGCGGAGGGTTAAGCTTAGATCAGCCTTGCGCATCGATGCTAATGTGCTAATAATAGAAATTGAAATCGGGGAAAGGAACCCGTTAGAATGAGTGGTTAGGAGAAGAAAGAAGAATAATCCGGAGGTGTACCATTTTTAGTCATTCCAGCGAAAGGAAAGTGGTAGGCATGATGCGGCAAATCGTTAGTTTTCCTCCACAAAAAACACATTCATTCCGATTCTTAACGATAATGACGTGCAGGGTTCACCTATTAAAGTAGTTTCGTTTCCTACTGGATGAAGATAACGCCCTTACCATCTTTCATTTTCAAGATGGATGTTTTTCCCATTAAATGCTTCAGATCTTTTACGTTGATTCCGCTATGAAGATAAATGTTATTCTTAAGGGCTCTGAACTAATTGAATAATTGATCATGTAGTTAGAAAATGTTAGCTTTAAAGTGTAATTCTGTTTTGAACTTACAGTGGAAAATGTTTTATGTAACTCGAATCGAAGCATTTTAGTTTGGTTGTCAATAATTTATGTGTTTTTATGGCAAAAAAAGTTTAGCCGATTGGAGTAGTTTTCAAATTTAAAAACCTTAAAATGATGACTTTTAATACAAGAATTTCAATAAACAAAAAAAATAGTTTGGTTTATTTTTGCGTTCAGCAGAACTAACGAATGAACGCAATCCATCTTTAACCTAATTATCCACTGAATTAAAATCTAAATTGAATACCCAACGAACGCACGGGAGCCTTGCTCTTGCTCATTAGAGCATAATCAATGCCTTCGCTGCGTTCCCTGGGGATCATTTTATGTCGAACTCGCTCCTTTTTTCCACCCTCCCCGCCAGCCGGAAATAGGTTAGAGGACTTGGATTGGATGGCGCCTCTGAGCCACCAAGCGCCAACAATTTCCAAAGCAGTTCGTCACCATTACCTCTTTTCGACGGGTGAAGTGAAGGCACAGACGTGTGAAGAGGGATTTAAAGCAAAAAAGCCAACGTTTTCGTTAGTTACCCCAAGGTAGTCGACGGAACTAGGTTTGTGCTATTTATATGGAGTTTTTTTCCTCCCGTTGCATTCAAGCTGAGGGGGTTTGGTTGAATTTTCTTCTCTTAAATTTTGATGCCAATGCGGCCATCGAGGCCATCACTTATGCTTCGTGGTTTATGCTTCACTCAATCGCACCCGTTCGCCTTCCCTCCCCAGTAAGATCGCTTCACCGGGAGATGTGCCGAATCTAACAAACGCTGTGGTGAAAAGCTGCCAAAGTTAAGATAAAGGGTAGGAGAAAAAAAAACAAACACACACACAGACAGAGGACTCACAAAATGAAACGAAATGTACGAGAGAAAGGTGCTAATGATCTCATCATCATCCACATCATGATGGCATCAATGCGGCCGATGCTCGGTTACCGAGTCAATTACCATCAAAACCTGGGCAACCGATCGCGCGGTGGCCGGAAGACGGGTGGAAACGGAAGAAGAAGGGAGGGGGGACCTTTCGCGAGCCGTTTTCGTTTCCACCCGCGGAAACCCGCAGAAAAGTTTTCGGGTGTATCATTTCACCCGGGCGATCGAGTGGAGTAAGTTTACCTGCGCAGTTCAAATGCGATTGAAGAACTCTTCATTGTACTTTTCCCATTTTAAATTGATTTTGTTTCTTCATTTATCTCAAAAAGAAGCCCTTAGGTCCGTTGGTCAGCATGCTTTAAGCCTCTCTCATCGGAGTGGTTCGGTTTTGAGATGCAGAAAAACCCGCGTGCAAGTGTTCGATGGCGATGAAATTGAGACTCCTTCACTTTCGAGCCACATTGTAGGATCGCTAGGCAGATTGAAGAGGCGTGGATTAGTTCAAATAAAGGGAGGGAAGAAAATAGGAATCCCTTTGCGGGCACCAGTCCAGATTGTGGGCCGGACCGCAGGGGGGGCAACTTCCATGGCTAACTGAATTATACCTTGTTAATAGATAAATTTCATTAAATTTGCTCCCATCCGGAAATCGCGCCCATCTGTCTTGCAGGCGCAGGCCCGTGCTATCCCGTTCGCTGGCTGCAGGCGGACACTTTGACGTCTAACGTACCGCGCGGAGCGCATCCCAGGGTCCGTTGGAACAATAAAACTAACAGTACTCTACACGGACACGGAAGGTACACGCTCAACCACGCAAATGTACACGCAGGGTCCAACATCGGGGAGGGGGGGTGAAAGTGGCAAACCACGGAAGGGAGACTGGGCAGCAAATAGAGGCAAGAAAATCGCCCGATCGGCCCTGATATCGGCACGCTGGAGTTCTGCTTCGAGGACGGTTTCCTCGCTTGCGCGTCCGTTGAAGTCTTTTGGCGCCAATCGAAGACGGCGGCGATGGCGGCTACGTTGAATTTAATGATAATCGCCCACAGTCATACAATCAATCAACCCACGGGTGCCCATCCCAACAACCTTCTCTTCCCCCTTCCACGCCCTGCTCATGTTTCCCCTCTGTACTTCCAGTTCCGTGGGGGGAATCTTGCCGGGCACCGTGTGCTCTGCATTCCTCCTGCCATTCCAGTCGCTCAAGTTGCGAGCTGCATTGAGCTGAAGAGGGCTTCAACCTTCGCTGCAACCAGGAACTGTTTGTGTGTGCTTGTTTTTCCGGAACTTCAACAACGCTGCCGCTTGACGACCGGCAGAAGCTATGTCAACAAGTCGGTCCAAGTGATACTAGACATTTTTCACCACGGCACGAGGGATCTAGGGCTAGCGGTGCGTTGGCTTTGAGGGAACACAGATCTCCTTTTTTCCCTTTGTACATGTTGCTGAACGCACACGAAGCAAGCATCGCAATGTAACGACATGTTGATGTTAAAAGCAACTTTTCTGTTTTTCTTTCTCCGTGGTAAGATTGGAAAGTAAATTTGATAATCACCCTTCGAAGCGGAGGGCGATAAGATTTACCATCAATTTGCTGTTTTCTAAAAGTATGATTGACACGATCGACAGTGAAAACAGACATTCTATGTATGAACATCGCGAAATATGGTGAAAAAAGGTGCGCCAATACAATTAAATCCAATGATAATTCAATTTAACGATTCCCAAACCAGAAACACGTTGGAATGTAGTATGCAAAAGTCGATGAAAGCCACATTTTACACCGTTGCTGTTGTTCCATCAAAACTATCCGGCGCAATTACTTATGCTTTTCTCTCTCGTTGGCGAAGAATAATCATAATGAGTTAATTGAACTGAGGCAAGGCTGTGTGCTGCGTCGTAATTGCGACAAATTGCTTGACCCTGGGCTTGACGAAATTTGTAGGAGAAATTGTGAACCTGGTACGTTCGGCCAAACACACATTGTAGTTGCTTAATAAGCTTACTAAGTAGCAAGAAAAAGAAGTCGGAAGGAGGATAAGAGCTCTTTGGGGAGTTTGAAAGTGAAATTTTACGGATCTGTACATCTTTCTAATCTCAGGCTCAAGTCCAGCATTCGGAGCGTAAAAGCCACACTCAACCCCCGTCGGCTAATGGCGTCCGTACAGTGTTATCGGAAAGTGCGCTTATCGCAATCCATGACCTCGCATCGGTTCCATTAGCCTGCAATCAGTTGCCAGACCGGCTAGCAGATGCTTTTCACGGGCTTCACCGGTTCGGTTTATGTTGTGCGCAAGATTTAGTCGTGCCATTATGATAGGAGGAAAGCAAAACCAAACCTCCCGAAACCCGATCGTAGTCTCGCGCGGGCGAACGGGAACGAAAGTGAGAGCAAGCAGTGTGAAAACAACGCCTTAAAAAATCCAAACATTCAGCCGGACGGGGCGATAAATTCGCTGATTGATTTTTCACCTGTCGAAACCGGCGGGACCAGTTTTGGCATCCCGCGGAGCATCGGATGCGGGAGGTTGCTGGAAGACGCCACATGCGAAAGAAATGAATCTTGCATTAGCCTTCCTCTCTTTCTTCACACTCCCGCACCGTTGGTCGAGGTTGTGGAAGTGTGGAAACAAAAACGCCCGACGAGCGGGATTCTGCAGTTCAGTCACGGATGTTGCGAACTCCTTCCCGACGCCGTTGACGATCGACCGAAGACGAAAGGAAAATAGATGCGGCTCGTTTAGCCTTTGACTTTCGACGGCGCCTCCGGAAAAACCGGAGTTTTGGCACGTTTCGACATCGCGTTTCGCGTTCGCATTGTGATTATGCTGATTTTCTGCCTAAACGGTGCCGCCTTTTTTCTGTGCTGCCCTGAACTTGGCTGTTTCTTCCTCACTTTCGATCGTAAATCAATCACAAAGAAATGGAAGCCGCTTGCAAGGTGTTCACCATTTGAATATGGATTAGATGGAAATGTTCCGCACTGCACGAGTGATGGCAGTTCCGTCTTCCGAGTGATGTGAGTTTAAATATTATGTTAGGTCTAGACGATATGCTGATTTCCCTTTATCAATGATAAAAACGATGGACAATAAAATAAGTTTTTATTGTCAAGGATTTGGATAAGGCTTTTATTGTGCAGGATTATGTCTGAGATATTCAAAATTATTTTTATAGTTTTCGTCAATATTTAACATAGTTCCTATTTTTTCTCACATCAATTCTTAGTGCTCAGTTTGCCAATCGTTCGCGAAACCGTCAGTTATTTCTTCGTGGTCCAGTTTTTATCCCTTATTCTTCGCTTCTATGCTTCGGTGAAACCAGCAGCAGCAGAAGAAGTTGAACTTTCCACGCGCCAGGGTTCAAACTCATCCACAGGCAAATGAACTCTCGCCGATTAATTGAATGATGAGGCTCGATGGTGTTTGCAACGGTACGGCGATCGGAACACCGCGAAAGGTTATCGTCCCCTCCGAATATCACCTGAGGGATTTCGATGTTTCGACGTAGAACGTGTGCTGCTGTGCCGGATAAATTCCGATAATTTTCATCATTAAGGGGAATGTTTGTTGTTGATTTCCACGTTGGCAGGCAAATTACTTCCGATCGGTTTCCCTACCATGTGTCGTGTGGTTGTGTTAGAATTTTGAGAATCGAGATCGAGGCGGGGAGGATGTTACCGATCAACCACGGAATAATGATTGGTGTACTTATGGTCAATCAACGTTCTGTTTCGTTTCGATCGAAAGTTTGCACGGCGAAGGGAAAGTGTAAGCAGTTGAGCAGATTGATCCAACCTGTCATTGTCTAGTTAGAAATGTTTAAACGTGTATTGTATGGATACCATAACAACCATTTGAAATCGAAAAGATTGAATGGTAGAAAACCAAACCCACATTTTGTTGATTTGCTATGCAAACCATCAGCCTTTGGTTTTCAAAATCGGACCACTGAGTTTGCGTGTTCGTTTCCATCGTTCGTGGTTCAGAGCCATCGTAACACTTTTCCTGACCGCCAAACGGTGTGGGCTGAAAACGAGATTAAAACCGCAGGATCGTTGCGTACCGAGTGCCCGATCGCATCGGATTCGCAACGAGTCGGATCCTATCGATCCGCTGACCACGATGATGGCCGCTTTAGCGGAACTACATAGATCCACTTTCACTGCACGCCGGTTTTGCAGAGGTTTTCCGTTTTTCCCCTGCGAGGAGGGGGCGTACGCAAAAAAGGCCATTTTCCTTTCCGCCGCGAGCGAGCGAGCGAGGGAAATGGTCGATGCGCCTTGCGTTCGGTGTCGCGGAGGAGCCGAAGTGGAAAGTTAATGGTACGGCATTTGTCTCAAATGAACCGCGAAGTGGAAAAGTGGCAGGGATGCGATGGAAATATGAGTGAAACCATCAGAATTTAGCCGTCGCGAGCTGTTGATCGCCAATCAGGTCATTAGATTGTTTGGCTTTCTTGTTCGGTCGGTTGGCCTCGCGCGCTCCGAGAGGCTCAACTGGTTGCGGGCAACAATGGGAACTGTGCGGCCCCGTAATCTGTTTCCCTAATCGTGGCTAATCTCGCGCCGTCAACGGGCGGGTACCACAGAGGGTCTCGCGGCGAAAGATACCCCTTGGAGGGACTCCTTTTAAGGCAGGTACACGGCTCCAAATGTAGGGGTTTCGGTGTTTTGTTCCGATACCGATTCGTCGGGCGATCAGTTTTTCTCGTTTTATCTGCCACACGTTTGGCGGAAGAAAAATGCAGTCTTATTGCAGCCAAAGTCCGTGACACAGCGTGAAGTAAATTATGCTAGAATAATCCAAAGCTCCCAGAGGCCAAACACGATCGTTATCACCCTATTAGTTCGGTCTCCCTCGGGGACGGCCCTTCTTTGGACGTTTATAAACGATTGTAATGATCCGGGGGGGAAACCTTCTGCACGATGTCTTATAGCTTCGCGATCGATCCCTGCGATCCCGGGAGGGACCTGCAACCCTACGTTAGCGCCTTCGGCTGACCTTTACCTTCCATTTTATGCTAATTCACGATGGGAAAAAACACCGTCGACAAGAGCACAAAAATAAGAGAACCAATCATAATCGAGATGTTTTTCGACCCACTAATGCTGGTGAGGAAAGCTGCAGCATAACTGGCCACCACCGGCCACAAATGCAGTCGTAGCGGTCAGTATATATATCAACGCACCCGAAAGCTCTCACACACGATCAGTCCGTCCGGACGGGTGGACCGTTAATTTGAAGAGTGGCGATTAAAAACGATAATCACCACGGTTAGGGTGCGTCTCGGACTGTGGACCGTTTGGGGCCGTGGAACATTCCGGTTTGTTTGGATAAATCGACCCAAAAACCTATTCCCAGGGTAGAATATATGAAAAAAAAACTCGTATCCAAACGGGAATTCTTCCCGTGTACCAGAATCTAACGTGTGGTAACTGGTATTAGAACGAGCAAACCCCCGTGGAAGTAACGGGGAAGGGAAAAATCAACAAACACTTCAGTTTAAATTTTCATGACTCTATTATTTTGCCTCCACCGTTCAGGCCGTTCCTTCTGATTGCATTATGTCTCGGAAGCCGAAAAATCTTCGATTTGTTCGGCCAAATTGCGCATCCAGTTTGACGCAGTGATGGGGGGAAGAAGATACACACACAATTTAAGCCCGAAGGGAGCAATCCAACTTCAAATAGAAAGTTACATCAGTTCCGTTCCGGGTTTTGTTTCCTTTGTAGTACAGAATGTGTGCTGGTTTGTGGTGTGTTGCCACCGAATGGCTAACGGTTGGCGCATTAATGTCAGGGGTCTACTCTTGAAAAACTAAAAAAGTTGAGTATCGACCCACATTTATTTTATCCTTGGTACTCGAGCAAACTTTATTTGTTTTCTTCACTGTTCAATCGGTTTTATTTTACTCGAACAGCGGTTCGTCGCTTATCGTTCGAACATCTTTCAAGTCACTCTTTGGTAACGAACAGGATAATGTTTAAAATCTTATCTATCCAGGTCTTATTTTTTTATTGATAGCTTTTTTCAATATTACGTTGAAGTGAGTGACGTAATTGATTCCCGCCATGAAATAAGATTGAGAACAAAACCGCACGTGAATGTGTTTAAAAAACCACCAATCCACGGCTTGCTGGCGTTAAGCGTCGATTATTGTTTCGATGGAGTGCGGGTTTTATGACCTACCGAAAGACTGACCAACTTCCCCGTAACGGACACCGTACGCTCCGACCACCTGGGAACACCTGACCTTAATCTTAATCACCTAATCGAGCGCCCGATCCTCGGCTGGAAGTGTGGAAGTAATGGCTAGCGTTTACGTTGATTCGCATCTCTCGGGTCGCGCGCAATCTTTTGCGAGGCGCTCATAATATTTATCCCGCCCCAAAACAATGGCCGTCCCCTCTCGGGGTGGAGCTCGAGGTTTCGGGTTTTCCCCCCTCCGAAATGTCGGATCATTGTTGGGTGCGAATTTAGCTGCAAAGTCCGCAAACTTGGGCCAACCTTTAAGTTGCTTCATTGTTGCCTCACCCGGAGGGTGAAAAGTGGAATTTTCTCCACGCCGCAACGGCTTAGTTTCGGTTGGTGGGTTAGTAATCCCAAAGGCACCAGTTTTGATCTGTATTTTAACACTCCCTCCCCTTCTTCTGCTCCTATATTTTTATCAAATCAAGAACGTTTTTCTCGTTTCGGGGTGAGCGTTTCATTTTAATTACCGTTTCGCGGCCGGACAATGGCTCGCCGTGTGATTGTGGAGGAAATTCGTTCCTAGTTTTTCGGTTGATCTTCGCTTCTGCAATGCTTGGTGTACGGTTTAAATGTAGCTGTACTTTTTTTATGGTGTGTTACTTGCGGATACTGTTTCTAGGTCATTGGTGTAATGGTACACGGGCAGACGATAGAACCATGTTTTGGGAGAGTTTCGTAAGTTCCAGCTCACAATGGCCTTGCTGAAGATTGCTTGATTCTGCCAATAGAAATCATTGCAAGGCAGTTGAAGGGATGTAAAAACCATCCCGTTTTTTATTCGCATTCTAGACAACGTGCGGGAAAATATCCCACGGGAACGTTTAAGTTACGAGAATTGCAGCAGAATCTCTTCACCTGTTACAATCGTAAAGCAGCCTATCTGGCGTGAATGTAGGAAAGCATCATAAAAGCACGCGAAAAGTGTCAACGCGGGACCATTTCCGGCCACCAACCGTGGAGCAATTCTTTGTTGAGGTTATGCTGCGAGAAGGTTCTAGGTAATTTTTTAAAAGAACTCTACCGACACAACACTTCACTGGTTTGCGATGTGACGTAACAACTGCCAGCTGCAGACGATGATAATTGATTCATTCTTGGCGGTAGAACCTGTTTGGAAAAAGTTCTTACATTGTGTTTCCCCCGGCCGGAACATACAGTTAACGGTAGTGCATCCGAAACCTTTTTTTTGTGACTCGTCAAACTAGTTTTGTTTTCATTGTTCAACTCGAAACACATTGGTTTATTTATTTGTTCATCTTGAGGAGAGTAGAACTCACAGCGTCCATTGTTTGCACGAATTGTACATCATTTTTTCCGGGATTACAAGCAACAGATTGATTCCCAACATTGACTTTTCTTGCTGCGTTGGTGACAAAGGTGTGAACCGTCGGCTTCGGAACGCACGAAAACTGTGCGGACACCTTCCGTTCCCGGATCCTCACCATCAACGAGCGGTACTGCTGGTGGCTTCAATCATCATCATTAAAGTTTAATTTCGATCACCGTGGTAATAACGGTTGTCGGCTTGGGAAGGAATATACGCCGTGCAACGGGTATCATTTCTGCATACCGCTCGCTGTTTCGATCCTAGTAGCCCACTAGTGGCTTACTTAGGAGGCGCTAGTGACCGTTGCGTAAGGAAAGAGCTCGATGCGACGAAGGTGACGAACCTCCCCGGGCGTGTCATCCGAGCGAACCGAGTTAATCGATCGGGAATACCGCCATTGCAAGTACCAACGGCGAGGGAATGGATGCCACCTCGTGGAGGGAACGGTAATGCTGTAGATAAACATAAACCATCCATCTTTCCCGCGTGGTTATTATAATCATTATTATCAACCCTGTCCTGCCGAGCCCGGCCGATGCATGACATCGTCAACTTCTCATTCCGAAGGGCTTTTGCGAAAACATTCCAAACCCGCCAACAACGCGATTCGTTCGATGGGAACCGGAATGGATTGGAATGAGTTTTTTAACGAAGCGCACCAAGCATATTTGTGCCATTTGAATTGCTAATCATCATCATTTTTCCGTGGAAAAGCAAAGAGAATGGTCCCACGGGGAAACCCGCGGACAAGGCATCATTCAAAGGCACCGTAAATGCAGCATCAATCTGTCAGCCGGTTGCTCGGATCGGATCGGTGTAGAATTCAATTTTCCCATCACACAAGAGTGTCGATGTGACGGTGGAAAGTGAAAGAAGGGGATTCGATCATGGGCAAAAAGAGCCGATTCATAATTTCGCTAACTGAAATCGAATGCTTCCCTCCGGGAAGGCAGTGGAAAGAGAAATTCTAATGCTGCAGATTCGTGGAAAACGGTGTACTTCACATCCCCCCTTCGTAGCCTGCCATCCATCTGAAGACAACGATTTGTGTTGTGTGTGTGTGTTTGCGTGCGAGTCGGGTTGATAAATCAATTTTCTCCATTTACCGATTGAGTGATGAACCTGTTCGCGCAACGGGAAAACGGGAAGTATTTCCCGACTCTCACTGCCAATCGCACAGAACTTCTTCGGTTCGGCTTGCGGATTGTGTAACGCTGCCATGAGCTGCCCAAAACGGGTTAAGGCTCGCTCTGGCGGCGGTCGTCCATCAGCCGTCCGTCGGTCGGCATTAATTTGCAGCTTGAAGGCTATTAGCGGGCGCGATGCCTGCACGTTCCGCCAGGCGGTCGAGCCGAACGTCGGCGGTGGTATGTGTC
>KE524565.1:18578-30744 GCA_000441895.2 Anopheles sinensis | reverse complement strand
TATAGGAGCACGCCAGCGTGGTCCATCAGGGTTGCGCAAGCGCACGTCGTCGGTGCGCATCGATGTTGGTACACCGGCGTTGGTAGCACGCACACACCGGGATCAGAAACTGGTCCTGGCGCAACGCAGAACCCTGTTTACAAGGGACCAGTTTGTTTTTTTTTGCCCCGTGCATTCTTTTCCGCGGCGATCGATCAGAACGTAAACGACCTTCCCGCTCGTTTGTTACCGCTAAGAACGATAAAAGAAAAGACGGGAGTCGCGAGGCGATGGCAGCTGACAAGTGCATCCAGCTCGATGCGCCAGGATGAAGTCATCGCACGACAGGAGGGGCTTTAACGGTCTCGATTTGTGCACTGGGTTAAGATTAATTTGATTTATGTGCATCAATGATGGGCTTATCGGAAATGTATAGGTTCGGTGGAACAATTTAGGTGCTGTTACTTGCGCATGAATATAAATCTTTGTCAGGAATTGTTCTAATCGATGGATGGTTTTATCACAGGTTCGTCTTCTTTTTCTTATTTTATGTCTATTACTGTTTATCTTACATATTTTTTGTTAAATAAAGTTTACAACTTTTGAAGTGTATTTTCAATCATCTAGCGTTTGCATTAAAAAAATAAACAAGTTTTGACGATTTTTCCTGCAAAAACGGAAAACGATAGCAACTTCCTGTTGAAAGTAACATAAAGAGTAGCATTTCATTTAAATTTAGAACAAGTTTGACAACTTTATCATTAAAATTGAAACCGTCGTGGCCAAAACAGCAAATCGACTACGTTTGATTAAATGTAAAAACATCCAGCATTATCGCGGAACGAACTTGTTTGATTTTGTTAGACATTTTTTGTGCACCGAACTCAGCGAATATTGATTTTTAATTACTTTGACATTTATGTAAAAAGGATAAAAAATCATTTGGAAGCCTTGGTCCGGCCACGTACTGTGCTGGGGACCCCTTATTACAACAAATGCCGTAACTAAAGGCAGAAAGAAAAATGGTCTAATCATTCCGTTTTTTGTACCAGAATGTCACTTCAACTAGTTAAATAGTTAAGAAACACTTAGAAAAGATGAAGATTGTTATACAGATGTGTCGATCAAGGCCTCAAACAAAACGGTTCGAAGCTCCCGTAAGACATGTTTACGGAGAATCACAAATTCAGTCAAATATAATAAAAAATACCAGCAGCGATAACCCTATCTATGTCCCTCAACCACTTCTAACTGATAAAACCTTGACAACTCTTAAACGTAGTATCCATTCCAACAATATAAAGCTCAAGCGGAGCAGCTGGTGGACATGCAGGCCACACAACTACTGAAAAACATGCCTACATGAATGGCTTTGTCGGCAATGGCTAAAGATTCGACCATGTACCGTATGACCACCTTATTGGTCTTCAGAATATTTTTTTAAAGTACTTGAGTGATGTAATTTTACAATACAATTTACTTCTTTCAATTAGCTTGGTTAATGTTTTTCTTATCGTCGATGAAAATTCGTCTATTTTTTTAATGCATACTATACGTTATAGTTGATTGATGAAAAGGTTCTTACGTAATCTCAATAATGAACATAAAAATCTATCAACATGACGATACATTTATTGACACCATAAAGAAGCTTTACAAAACAACTTATCGCGTCGACTTTTATTATATCGTCGCGTGGTTTCCCTCAACCCTTGTGGTGCCCTTTAAACACGCCCCCCGGAACAAAACACTCAACCTAAGTAACGGCCACAGATAACCGTCCCCGGGAAAGTGCGCAGGCTACAAAATTGAAATAATTAAAAAGGGCGTGATTTTGATGGGACTGTTGTAATTGTCGTAAAACTAGATCGTGGCCACTTCGTTCTGCGTTCGTCAGCGCACGATGATGATGACGACGGGTCCCCCCGGACGGGGTTGGCAGAAGTCATTGAAAAACAAAGGCTGCCAATGGCTTCATTCCGAACGGTTGGAAAAGCACCGACGAAACGGTCGTTTCCCGTGGGACTGCAACGTTCGGGTACCATTATTGGTGCACTCCGTGGCAGATCCCCTCGCGCAAAAGGGCGTTTATGATAAACGTCAAATTTTATGCTCAACCTCCGTGGCGTGTGAAGTGTGTCAGTGTGGGGAAGTGTGTGTAGTCCGTGCGGGCCCAAACCCCATACGGGGGGTTTTCCAGACCCCTTTTCCTTCCCCTGGGGAGCGGTGTATGCAGAACTCGGATGCTTCGGTTTCGTCGGTGACGATACCGAAATGGTGCCAACGGCCCAGTTGCCCTTCCCGGCGGAACCACGTACGAACGACGAGCATTTTCCTGCGTTTTTCCTTGAAACCCTTCGTTCGCGGGATTTACGGCCTGCACTCGAGCCGAGACAAAGCACGGGAGAAACTCCGGAAATTCGCTGCACGCCGGTGTGGCGAACTGTGTTTGCAACGGGCGTGAACTGTCAACCGTGGATGTGACTAACTGTACAACCGGGTGTTTCTGTGGCTAAACTCCAGGGAAATGATTGCGTAAGGGCCTAAGTCCACGCCACATCCCAAAGTTGCTCCAACGAATAGCGACACTGAAGATCATTACCATCGGTTTGATGAATGGATCATTCCCGGGGGTTCCGTTCCGTGATGTTCGATCACACCCCGGGAGGCTGAACGTTGATTAACCGCTGATCCATTCCTCGGTCAGATCCGGAATCAGGTAGAACGACACCGCACCGGGGCTGGCTTGATTAGATCATCCAATTTTGTTTAATTAAATTTAATTCGAAGCGTATCCCGGTATCTCCCAAGCCGAACGTTCAAATGGCCCAACACCAATGGCTTAATTTCGTACCATTGGGGATTCTTTTTTCCCGAACTGCACGACAAATCGTTCCGTTGGCCAAACGTGGAGGTTTTCACCGGCACCCGGAACCTCCCCGCCGGCTTCTAATGTGATTCTTTCAGCACCATCACGTTACTACCGATGCTCCACCGATGGTGATTATCCAATTAGATACCGGGTACCGTAGTGCCCGGGGTCATTCGTCATTCTGTCCCGGATCGGGACCCGGTTCCCTCCGCGGCCTCAATTACTCCGCGTTCTGCGTTCTCGGTCGATTCGCAAATGCGTATCTTCATCTGGCGTTGGCCGTTCCCGTTCTCCCGGTGGCCGTTTGTTTACACATCACTTTCGCGTTGTGTCCACATCGCCGGCCGGGCGATAATTGGACGGTAAATTCACGGTTCGCGAGCCGATATTCCGGCCAGCAGTTCGCTCCGGTTGGCGGGGAAGTATGTGATTGAGAAGGAAGATTGTTACCAGTGAGAGAGAGAGAGAAACACAAGAACGAAATAGAACTACCACCACCCAAAGAAAACGCGAGGAGTTTGGAAAAACCAGAAGACCAGAGAACTCTAATTATATGAACTAGAGATGACGCACAGAACTCACAGAATAGTCAGAGATTGCTCGCAGAGGCGTTTCTCAAGAATGTTTGGCAAATTTAAAATTAAGGTAATATTTTCCCATTTGTTGTTGTTTGTCAAAACTGGACAGCTAAAGTTTTCGTGTGTGAAGCCAGGACCGGTAGCTTTGGGGTCATGTTAGAAGCAGCCATTGTTATCGTTCTAACGGTTTGGCAACATTCTGATGGAGGCTCTCATGAATTGTCCATCGGAAGCATGTTTTGTGAAAAAAAGTCAAATCGTTAAAGAGCTTTAGATTGATCCTCATTATGATCGCAACTCTTTTTCAGACGGAATGGAAAGATAAATAGAGCACTAGGTATGTCTTGTTCGGTGAACAAGTTTGCTATTTTCTGAACCTAGAATAGATCCATGTTGCTTAGAATTTTTCCTACCCATAATTGTTTATTCATAAGCTGCTCAGTGATAAATCTTACGCTTTATGACACAACTCCCCGGACTTGGAGTAGTTTTCAGGAAGAATCCATTGCCATAAATTAGCTTGTGCAGGGTAGAATATTATTTTGGGTTATTGGGCAACATAAAACGGGTCCGTTACTACCGAGCGATGTCTTTTCTCACGAGAACCAGGAAGATGTATGACTTACAGTAGCATCCACGCAGTGAAGAGCTAATATTGACCTACGCCAACGAGCCGCAGAGTTCTTCCCGGAGCCCGGAGCTCTCAATAACTGTTTACACCCTCCGAGGCCTGCGTGCGCTTCCATTCTCGAACCAGGAAGGAAGAGAAGCGAACTCCAGCACCGACCACAGTTCGTTCTGGTCTGGCCCTAAGAATGGCCCATCAACGCAACGCGCTGCGGTTCGTTTGCATAATGACCGTTTCATAACAGGCATCTCCCTTACGGCCAATGGACAATCGGCCCACGTACGCCGCCGAGTGACACAAATTCCTCGTTTGCGGTCGGAAGAGAGTGACAAGGGCGACCACAAATCCTAACGGTGTCTCGACGGGCGCTAGTGCTGTTAAGTACAAATTACGCCCGGCCACTAAAAGACGCCTCGTAAATTGTGCCGCGAACAACTGCGTCGCCGTTGTTCTTGCACGACCGCAAAGTTCTTGACGCACGCGGTGTAGCTCCAGATGATGGGCATGGGCCCGGACCACGGCTGGACCTTGGGTTAGGTCCTGGCCGTGATGGCACGCCTACGGCTCATTATACGCGAGTGGCATTCCGAGTTCCAGTTCTGGCGATGCGGAAGACATTCTCGAAAACGGGGGGCCCTTTAATGACCTGCTACGGTTCGCTCCGGTCCTTTAGAACCTCCCGGCGGGCGAACATGATGCATCCTGCATAAATACTCCGTCCGCCGATCAAACCGACCGATAGATCATGGCGATTGATGTGTTCCTTTCGGTGCACGCTCGCCACACACCGATAGCGGATCCGGGAAAAGATTTATCGGTCCGCGCGGGGCAACGGACACGCCCGGTTTGCCCCTCCTGAAAGTTGGGCGATTAATTAGCGTATCGTGCCGATTACGGCGAGGATCGCGTGCTGGCGGCACTTTCCTTTGCCCAGCTGATCGGTAATGGAGCTGTCCCACTTCGAGGAGTCGAGCGCAAAGTGGCGAAGGTTACTTCCTCCAACCAGGCGCTGCCAGATCGTGCTCTGGACAAAACCTATCCGATGCTTCCGCACTCGTAACTCCCCGAGGTTTCGGGGTCGATTTAGTCAAACGGAGACCGTACCGGTTGCGATCAGTGCGATCGTTTCTACGGGATTACCTGCCGGCGTAGTTGATCTTAATGGAACTGGCCGGCGAGTACCTCATCCACTACACCGCCACCAGGGAGGGATAAGATTTTCGGCTTGGGATTTATTCAGCCCGAGAATAAACCGTTAAGGAACCGTTTCTCAACGAGGTATCGAAGTGGAAGGCATTGGTCGGGTAAGTTACTCATAAGATCGTACGGCTGCGAAGCCGACCAAAGCTAGCCGGTTGGAGCTGTGTTGATGTTTGCCGGTTTAAATGGGGCCTGCGCAAAACTAGCCCCTCGAGTTCGACGAGCTGGCGAGCACTCTCGAAAAGCAACGCGAACGCAAGTGAATTCTCTAGTAGGGAGGCGAGTTAGGTACGAGAGTTAGGCTATAAATTTAGCCGCAACTCATAGTGCACTGCCGGTGGAACCTACTTTTTCCTCCGCCGACCGATATTGCAATGTGGGTGAGAGTGCCGATTTGTTCTATATTTTATTACCACTCCACCGGTGATGGATATGATGCTGCTATTAATTACAGCACTTGGAACCATTTCCAGCGAGATAAAATTTATAGCTACTTTCCTGCTACGTCTACGATTAGTTTGTCTGTAATCTAATAAAAACCGTGTTGTTATGTGTAGACCAATAAAACTGTCACCTCTATCCAGCGGAATCGCATAATATCAACCACACAAATTAACTTTTCTTCGACTTGTAACAGTCACAAGCCATATATTTCTAATTGAGGTTATGTTTACACAATCTCTCGGTTCATAAAAAGGCAATTCACCGTGGATTTCGATCTCTGCCGTACACAATCCAATCAACAACGCTTTCCCGTGCCCCACAGTTCTAGTAGCGTCTCACTAGACCCAAATATTTTGAGACTGTCATTCAACAAAATATGTCTGGAGCATCTGGAGCGCGGGAACACGCCGGATCTAGTTTATTTGTCTACGATCCGGTGTGGTTTTAATATCTGGTTATTCGTCATCTCTTCGTTAGGGCACGAAAATTAGGTTAAACTCTCCCGAACCGAATGCGCCTCGACGATGGTGGCATTCGTGGATATAAAAATGGAGCTCTCCTTCGTGATGAAACGCCTCACCTTGGGTTTCATCTACCTTGAGCTATATGTGCTCGGGGCTAGGTAACGTAATATCGGCGTAGCGAGATTAATAGCTTGAGGTAAGACACCGAACGGGGTGGGAGAAAAAAGGGAAGTGGGGAAAAACAAACTGCCCTGTCATCGAAGATCCTACCTTGTCTTTGTTGTTCCCAGCCGGTCCGGAGGCGGTGCCGTTTTCTGGAGCCGGAATCGATACCGCTGGTGGAGTCTGCTGAGGGCCATTGATGCCACTGCCGCCGGTGTTGCCGTTGCTGTTGCTACTGCTAGCGACGGCATTGCTGCTGACACTGACCTTGTTCACGTTGATCGTGCTCGGTCCGACGCCCGCATTGGTGGTCGGTTTGTTGGCCGCCTGGGCCTGCGCCGCAGCTGCAGCCGACGATAGCTTGTTCTTGTTTTTGTTGGAGCCGTTTTTGTGCGACAGACGCCGAGGAGTGCTGGCCCGAATTGGAGCGGCGGCCGTCGTCATCTCGAGCGTTGCGTTCCGTGCCGTTGGGACTTCCGTCGAACCGGACGAGCCATGGGAGGCGCTCGTCGAGATGGTTGACCCGCGGATGGGAGTGGAAGTCGACACAGTTGTGCTGCTGGTAGCCGCGCTTGTGGTGGAAGGTTTCGTCGCTTCAGACTTTGTCGAGGTGCTGGTCAACGCCTCAGCACGGGGCAGATCGGATGAAGGCGCCGCCGAAGTAATGTCTCGGTTGGTTGCCACTTCACTCGTGAGCGATTCGGTGGACGTACTCGAGCCCACCGTTGTTGTCGTCGTGCTCGATGTCATGGTGGAAGTCGTCGTCGACGAGGCTACCGTGGAGGTCCGGGGAGAACTTTGCGCCTCCTCGCTGCGCAACGCCTCCGGGAGTTCGTTTTCCGACACATCTCGCTTCCGGCGCCAGTTACTGCCGAAGGTGTGCGCTTGCAGATCGCTGATCAGCTGCCGGTACTGCGGATTGTTCAGGAACAGTTGATCGATCGAAAGAAAATCGTACCCATCATCGTCGCTCTTCAGCTCGCGATCGTCACCGGTATCGGAGTCGAGCGGCGTCACAGAAGCATCATCATTATTTTGTCCAGGATCCACTTTGTTCGGCACCGATGGGATTGCGAGAATTCCCACCACTAGCAACTGCACGCTCAGCAGCAGCGTCAACCACTTTTGACAGGTCACCATTTTTGTCGACTAAACTGTTCGGGTTCGGTTCGATCGTAATCTAAATGCACCGACTTCAGGCGACACGTTCCAGTTGCGCGGAGATTACTTGAACTTTGCACAGCTCCCGAAGCGAACTGGGGAGGGTTGCAAAAGGTGAACTGAACTGCTATGACTGCTTGCTCAACAGCTCCACATTGTCCCACGCTAGTTCCGCGGCGTAAGAGGCTATAAAATGGCTGTATCTAAAATCTGTCGGCAAGCTTGTTCCTGTGTCGTAAGACAATGCCGGTGATCGTTCCGTCGGGGTCTTCCAAGTCACTCAACCCCTGCCGTATGTTGAACCTGCGACCGAAAGAGAAAAAGTAAACAGAGAACGAAATTATAGGTTAGTGTTATTTCTGTCAGAGGCGAAAAACGAAACAGTTGATGAAGATGATGATGAAATGCACAATTGTGGTTTGTCATACTGTGCTGGAGATTAAGAGACCACCGACTAGGCTAATAGTTGCTGGCATGAAGGAGGAATGTAATTTGTACGCAAGTTTTTGGAACGGCACACCGACCTCTAGAGATCTTATCGAGGCGCTCTGTTTTCATTAATCTTCGATGGGGGAGGAAAACACGCATCGTTTATCGATGCTATTACGATAAGCCGGTAGCGAGTGGAAGCCTCAGGATAAAAGGTTTGAAACATTACATCAAAGACAATGTATTAATTATTTACGGGCTCTGAATGGCCCATTTGCTCCATTGGGGCGTATGGTAATTACAGTAATATGTTATTGTTGTTGTCCATAATAGCAATCTGAAGTATCATAACGTTAGATTAATGTGTTGTTAATCATATACACCAAGGAACATCAATTCTAAATCACTTGGATTTCTTCGTAAAGCATTGTAATGGGTTGTTCTAAATGTATGAACGGCCCATAACTTGCTTCTGAGCTCTTTTTTCGGTGTGGTGTTTATCGAAACAGGATGCAAATGAAGTTGTTAGTTGCAGTCCACTATGTGTGTTATCATTATAGACACGGCACACCTCAAACGAAACCATTCACGCCGCTAACGACCTAAATGGCATCTTATACGCACTCTCGGAGGAGGCCAAAGTCGGGGCAATAAGGCCGTTCCCTTTTTTCCACCGCGTTTAAGTAACGCATCAAATCAAATCGCTGCTTCCACACCACGTCCTCAGTGGGTGCTCGGTACAGGTGCGTCCGCTCGAAGGGAAAGTCGATCGGTAGAGCCATTGCAGAGACATCCAGAGTCGGGGGGCATCATTCCAGATCCAGACCCATTTGCGTACTCTAGTTGCTTAATTGACTTGTCATGCTCCACTCCAGGGTATTTTTTTTGTTTCACTTTATTGCCTCTTGTCTATGTGTATGTGCGTATGTTTTTTGTTGAGGAGTTCCGCTTCCCTGGCGCCAGCGTTGCGACGCCATGAGGAAAGCCATGTGATCGCAATCGGCCACTTCGGCTTGATGCGATTCCTAATTCATCGGCACGCGTTTGCATCTGGAGTTCCTCTCTCTCCCTCTTTATCCACTTTTTTGCCCCTTCAAGCTTCTGGCGCCTCCCGAAGGAACCTGATGGAACGAATTGGTCTTCTTTTCCTGCTGCACACTCTTAAACTTGCAGATGGCCGATGAGAGAGACATACAAAACCACACGTATG
The DNA here is from genome assembly GCA_000441895.2 of Anopheles sinensis. NCBI lineage: Eukaryota > Metazoa > Arthropoda > Insecta > Diptera > Culicidae > Anopheles > Anopheles sinensis. The sequence goes on along the minus strand of KE524565.1, from coordinate 21,617 downwards.
GTGGAGCAATGCAATGAAATTATGTCAAGCAGCATGCCACAATTTGCGTAACTTTCTTCGGTGATTCCATCAATGAAGTCGCGCGCCAAATGTTACCTCCGTTTTTACTTGTTTTGATATTTGTTTTTTGTTAAATAAAGTTATTTTTCACCGGAGACTTTTTCAATGTTGGTAGAGTTTTGTTTGAATGCTTTATAATAGCTGTTGTTTCGTTGGTGAATTTTTATCTCAATAGTTTTCAAATATTTTCCTAGTTAACTAAGTGCACTGTATTATTCACTGTATCTTTGTAAAAGTTAATCAACATAAGTCAAGAGAATTGCCTACGCATACGTCTTTTAAAAAAGACCAATTCCAACCGACCTAGATTGTTGAACTTTTGCTTTCCCCGTTTAACGCCACGATCGCGAAGAAAACTCCCTTCTTCTCCGGCTGGCAGTAAATCACACCTTCACTCCAATCGATCACAGCGAGAAAACCCACAGCGACCCACTCGAAAAACACCTGCAATGGCAAAGACCCTAAAGTTCGACCGTGTGAGGCCTTGAACCTTTCCGAAGCCAGTTGTATCAGTTAAGGATAGACACTTTTATAGCGCTCTCACGCATTTTACGAGAATGGTCCCTTTCTCAAACCGGGCGAAGGTTCACAGTTTAACAGCGCCAGTAGCGGCAGTATTTTATTTATGGCCATTTTTCACGGCCACCGTTTTTCATCTGCTGACCAGAAGCCAGTCACTTGCCCCGTTTGATGGCTTTCTCCACCTTTTGGCATAAAATTCAAATCGAATGGAATGGATCCACATTTGACGACCACTCGATTGCTTGCGGTCAACATCAATTTTTCCCAGACGGTTCCCAACCAACACCCGAGAAGGTGTTGGGAAGCGTTCGATTAAACAAATGTAGAGGTGAAAATGTCCGATCGAACGAACCACTCTCGGACGCCGTTTCCGAGTGCCCGAAACTGGAAAACCCACTCGCAGGTGTCAAGAAAATATATAAAATACAACCTTGCTACCTTGGGGCGTCGCGTTCGATTGAGGCTATAAATTTGGACCCTTGTTTCCCCCGATCCAAACGCGAGCTTAACAAACGATGCCCCACCGTTTCTTCGTGATTGCATCCGTAATCGATGCGTTTTAGCCGCGGGCTATTTTCTCGAGCAGTGGCGCATCCAGTTTCACGTTCCAGCCGGTCGGATAGGGCATTAACGCAGATCGTTTTGCTTCCTGTTACGATTTGTGTAACCGTTTAGTGGAGGGCTAATTCCTGACAAGCTTGTTATTGGCTGCACGCGTAGATGCTCGATAAGCAACCATTGGCATAAATTATGTTCTACACTAGATGGTGATACATATTTTTCTTACAAGCTATATTTTCTTTTTCCATCTTGCTTTTGTATAAGAAAGAATTACAACTAAAAGATATTACAAGTACAATTTCTGGACTTAAAGATGTTTTGTAATTTTACAACTGGAAAACTCGGGTATTATACTTGAGATAACCAATGGAGCTTAGAAGGTAGAGAAATTTGCCTTATTTCTTGTGCCGAAATGGATACAAAAGCCTCGGCTCTGTTCGATGTACGCCAGCTAGATATCCAACCCGATATGGTTCCCATTTTCCCCGAAACCGAACCGAAGAAAATGAAATATTATTTCCTCCCGCTCCGAAGCCAGAGCCGCGGCTATCGGATCGAGAGGCAAAGGCAGCGGTCAATTTTGCGGCCGAAGTGCAATTAGATCGAAGTTTTCACCCCTACCCATCTGCCCCTTGCGTCCATTTTCCAAACTTTTGCAGTTAGGTCGTGGCCTAGCACTTCGGGGGTGTCTTCCTGGGTGTTGGTTACTTCCTCCAGCCTATCAGACTTTCCAGCCTGCGCCTGCGCCAGGCTCGAACGTGCGCGCGCGAGAATTGGAAAGACGAGTTTTACGATCATGATCATCATGATTACGGTCATGATCGGCCCGTGGGTGGTTTTCGGGGGAGGTGGTTTAGCAGAAGGCAACCAGAAACGTATTCATCGAAATCGGAGGAATCATTTCTCCATGGGAACGCTCCGGCAGGAAGTAGGTTCGCTTTGCCTGAGTTCGGCTGGGATAAAGCTTGGAAGTCATAAAACTTTTGCCCGTCACGGATGCAATGGCGAAAGGAATTGCACGAGTTCCGGCTCGTAAAAGATGACATTTGGATGGCGAGATGAAGAGTGAGATTGAGGCGAAGGAATAAATTTAAGCTTCTCACGATATTGCTTTGATGGTGAGTTGACTTTAAGCAAACGTCAAGTGGTTTTAAAACTATATTTTGAAGAACACAAATCACCGGATTGTTGAAACATTAAATTTACTGTAGGAAGTTTAGATTTGAAACATCTTGCCAGACAACATCCGTCAACAGTGCAAGTCGCAGTGCGTCTTCTGTACATTACTATCACAATCTCAGCCATATAGAATGTCAAAAGTAAACAAAATCCTATCCCTCGCACAAAATGAAGACGTCAAGCTGACAAAGAAGACCCTATATCATCGCTGGAGAAGCATTTTATGACATTATATTGACACTAACACGAGATGCGTTTGTTTGTGCATCCGGTAGATTCCACAAAGAGAGGAACCTACCTTGTAAAGGTGATAATGATTACAGCTGGGCAGAAGTAAAGCTCGAGTATGTTTGATAATAAACTAGCGGACTAAACAAACTCTACCGTGAGCTGTTTGCATTCAAATGGAAAACGGTGTAGATTTATTACGCGCTCACTTCCCGGTGGTTGGCAGACTTCGCCGGTCCTTGACAACGGTGGTTTTTGTCTTCCCGGCTCATTTCAAATGCACCGGAACCGTTTGGCGAACAGTTAGGCAGATGGTTTATTCAACTAATTGACTTTTGAGTATGTTTTCATTCCGCACGCTCACGTGTTGTTTCATTGGATTCGGTTCATTCCCGTCCATTTTGAGGGCTTTCAGCTGGACGCTTTAGATTAAAGAAACCATTGAGATAGGGCGGTAGAATAAAATTAATTATTCATTAATATGAACCT
>KE524565.1:7904-18558 GCA_000441895.2 Anopheles sinensis | reverse complement strand
CCCTCTCTCTCCTTTTTACCCTTGCCCCGTCCCACTACTAGCCGAGCTTATGTCGTCGCGATTTAATGTTTATTTCCAAAGTGGTCATTCGTTCGTTTGCTTTTCATTTACGTTCCGTTCCGTCCCGTAACCCATCGCGGAATCCAAAGCCGAACGATTACTGACTGTGGCCACATGGGTTGTTAAAAGGCAGAAAAACAAAATCTAAGCAGGCAGGATTTTTTCCGCAAACTTTTTCGATCGTTTAAAATCGTTTAACGTAACTGTTCTTCTGCTCGATATGTTGTTTGCTTGCAATTTGACACCTTTCGACCAACAGCGTTCCGCCGGGTTGGAATTTATTTGCCGAGCGTGTGTTTGCGCGGCATATTTTCCCTCTTGTACTCGGTGGTGACATTGGCATCGTTTGTGCGGTGCAAACCGAATCGGGACGATCGCATTTCACCGTCCACAATCGTGGTGTACTGAACTTTCGCCAAAACTGTCCCACAATTCGGGAACGTTCCGCGATCGGCGGTTCTGAAGAATGTATTTATTTTGACATCATCTGGGCCACTTTTTTCCCGTTCTCCACTAGGGGACTGGGGCAGTAGGGTTACGAACTGGGAACGGGATGAAGCTCAAAATATTGGGAGCAACCGAGAAGATGTTGAACAAACCCAAACCCGATGCGCCTTCGCCGTGGACAGCAAATTTGCCCCGAAGTGTAGCAGTCGATCTTTCTTGCCGCTTACTTTTTATTTCGAGCTCAAGACCGTCATTGGCGTCTAATACTTGCCTGTGCTATGAAGCTAGCGGTACCTTTGGGAAATTGAGGTTCCATTGGCATCGGAGCCTTGGACTTGGTGGCAAAGTTTCGCACCTCTCTTTTTCTGTTGCCGGAATGGCGCACAAACATTGGAACGGAGTGGATTTTGTTTGGGGCAACTGTTAATCGAGCGTAAAGTAAACGATGCCGTCAGAAATCCGAAAAGCGTAAACATGAACACCGAATAACAATTGTAAGTAAGGAAAGATGGCATGAAGTTTTACAGATACAAGCTGTTTGAAAAATAATTTGTGCGCATGCGTCACGCGCTTTGATGGAAGGCTTCCGATTAGGTCATCCTTGTTTTGTTCGATTTCGTTTGTGTTTCATTAATAAGTACGCGGTAGTATTATTTGGTGCGCTGCATCCGAAAGTTTTAAAACTCTGGCCATGGAAAATCGCTGTCCGTGCGATCGAGCTGTGGTTTAATTTAATCTCGTTCAAACCGAAAAGCATAGGCGCTTTTCCGGCGGCAATTTTGCTACCGGCGCGCGTTCGGTTCGTGCGCGAGATGTTCGGTTTTAATTTCTTCCGCCGCAAAACGGGGACAGTTTCGGCGTTCTTCGACGTCGGTGGCCCAAATGTGCCGCGTGTACTTATGTTGCTTTGTTCCCAATTTTTGTGTTTTTTTTTCTCCTTTTTAAGACTACTTTAGCACAATCTGGCATGCTCAGTATGGTCGGTGTTGTTAGGAGGCAAATTAAGCCGCATTTTAATCCCATCCGGACCTACCGCATCGAGCCCGCGGCCCAGCGTGCACTATGGGAGCCCCGCGGGATGAAATGGATCGATGATCCGTTTCCGCAAATGATTAACTGCGGGGCTCCGTAAACGAATTCGATTCGATCGACGAATTTTTCGCAAACGGTGCCATATGGGAGAGGGAAGCGAACACAACAAAAAAGAACTCTACCATCTGGAAAGCCTCCCTTTATGAGTTTACCTGCGTAAAACGAACGTTGTTTCTTGTCGTCCTCTCAAGCAACCACCGAGCCACTTTACGTGGTTTAAAATGTGTGATGAGATTTGAACAAGGCTTTCGACTACGAACGATCCCGAAAATCACCATTCAGCCAAACACACACACACACGGGGTGGCAACCAGTTTATGATCCGTTTTATGACGATACGGACAGCTTTACATGCATGCGCAGATGCTGCGCTCCCTTTTGGGCAGTTGTTGCGCGAACGCTTAGATCATTATGGCCGCTGCCGAAAAGTGGTGAAAGCTGGCCGTACAATGGCGAGAGCATCTATTAACAGTGGGCTTCCCGCCTTCCCCCTACCCGGTCCTTTTTGGGGCGCAGGGAAATGAATAGTTAATAAACACCGGTCGGAAGCACATTTTTGTTCGTGTTTTGGCATGAATTATGCAGCATAATTCTGCATGTTGTTGTTGAAACTTAGACAGAGAGATTTTTATGCGAAGCGAAAGTGCTATTACATTTTATTTTTGTTTGATTTGGTAATGGTGCGAAACGGAATACTTGGGAGGTAGATGTTGGCCAAAACAGCCTGAAAAATTTCCCTTTGCATTGTTCACAAAACGTGAAGGATAGGTATTAAAATATACAAACCTGAACACGCTCAAGTGGTCAGTAAATTTAAATTATCACATTGATGGAACCATTTTATTGGCCCCATAAAAATCGCTCACTTTACAACCCCCTTGTCAGTCGATAAAACTACTCGGAGATGATCAATATTTTTCCTACCGCTCCCAGCGCCAAGAAATTTAGCTTCTGTTTTTCAAAACCCTGCCTTCTTCCCATGCCAGGTCAGAAGGAAGCGCGGTGCGATTCGACACGGCCGCGAGAGCGATTTGCTCACACTGTCACCGGTGTGCGATCAAAGAACTCAATTTTCCACCGCATTACATGAAATGAGGCACCAATTGCAACTAGTTCGATCGTATCGTCGTTGTCGTTGCCATTGCCTGCGCCGTGCACAGTAAAATGGGAAAACCGACGACGATAAAGCCAACGCCCGCCGCGTTCTTCTCAACACGCCTGACGCGAATTCTTGGCCTCTTGTCTGCCTTCCTGCTTGCCTACTTGCCTTGGAGCCATCTTGGAGGCCAAGCAATGAAGGCTGCATTCTGACCGGGCCGAGATCGAGCTCAACCTTCGTTCAACCCGCGAACTAGTAGTAGAAGTGCGGGGGAAAAAAACGATGGTAAAATTGATCTCGTTTTTTACTTGTTTGTTTCTTGCTGCTTTGTGCTCTTCTTTTCACTTGCTCACGTAATCGGCCAGCTACGAGTTCTGCGCCTGGGTTGGGTTCTATTTTATTGGTTTTTTTTCCGCCCCGACTTCAAGCTTTTCCGCTCGCAGTCCAGGTGGCCTCTGCGATGCAACATGTGGTCGTTTCCGCGCACCGATGGTTGATTGAACCGAGAATTTATTTATGGAAACGCGGCAAAAAAGGTGGTGCAGATCGAGAGGATGGAAGTGAATGAATTCTGCACTGCATGTAACATGTGCTAATTTATGGCGATTATTTCATGTTCTCCTCGGGGCAGGTATCAGTGTAACAGGGATACCACAGGATTGTCTTATGCAATCGTTGTATTGCAATCCATATAAATTCAATAGGGCAGGAATTATACCTTTTTCACACTTGTTTCATTTGGTTTAAATTAATCTTGGTAATAAAACAATATGGAACACAATAAATGCCAAACAAAGGCGATGGGTGTCATAACTTGCCCTTAGCTTTTATTTCCTCCCTACGGTAAAGAGGAAATGCATGGAACATAAGAGAACAATAGAATAATACCATTTCAAAAGGGTTATGAATGATACCAAGTCCATTAGGTAGAACTGTACCAAAGATTTATGGCACGCTTCCCGCAAAGGCACACCCTAAACGATCGTCATGTGCAGGCGATTGGAAGATCCCGCGCGTTACATGCACCACGAGTTCATAAAGTTAACGGCGGCAGTTAAACTTTAATTAATAATTGTAATTGTTCTGCCGCTCGTGTCGAAGAACATCGAAAAAAGAAGCGGACCGACTGTTCGTTCTTTTTCAAACCCTATTCCCAAAGAAAAGGGGCTTTTTTATCGCACCGAGATCGGTTTTAGTGAGTGCACTTGCAATTGATTTGCTGCTTTTTTCGAACCGTCCCTTCTGGACCTCCACCGAACACGTTGGTCGTAATGATTAATTAAGATTTTTCGCATCGATAATTCTCGGTGTCGACAGAATGGACGGGCGGCGGGAGGCAAATCGCTGCCAGCAGGAAAAAGGTTCGTCGCTTGTTAACATTCACTGCAGTCTTTCGATTTACTACTACGGGTGGAGCTTTTCCTGCATCGAATCACCTACCTCGTTCTGTTAAGTAGCGGTGCGCCGATATTCTCTCCTGGAACCGTTTGAGCCAACCGACGAACGTTACGAACGTTGAGCACGAGCTGTTTTTGTTTAGACTAATTTGATTTGTTTTTCCTGCAGTTTTATAATCCGGCGCGGTAGATTTTTTCACTATCCGTTGCTTGCTTTGTTTTTCTTGCAGAATTCAATCAACACAATCTTTCGAGCGGGGGAACAATTAATTTTCGCACTTTAACGCTCGGCCAAGATCGAAGAATCCGTACCCGTAATTGGGGGAGGATAACTACACTGGATTGGATTCTTACGCGTGGTTAGACTGATTCGCACGTTAGCACTCTATAAACATTCGCCTGCAGTAACGCTGCACGAAGAATCCGTTCTTTCCGTTGTGTTCTTGCACCGTTGTTTGCAAAAATGGAAAATAGGAGATTTAAATTGAAACTATTTACCGTTCCTCTCAATCGCTGACAAGCGTAAGCTGCATACTAGTGACACACTTTTCCACCTTGATCTGCTTGAGGAAAAGCAAAACCCAAACACTTTCCCGATCACGACGATCGAACGCGACAAAGCAGACGACCGCAACGACGAAAGGGGACAAACGTAATGCGGCACGGTTGGATTTTCCCGGTCGGCTGCACTTGGCCGCGGCGACGATGTTTTGCACGACGACGACGACGCGGAAAACGACTCTGGGCGGGCGCTCGGTTATGGTGTCGGAAAAGTCGGGAGCAAACGATGGCGCGCACGTGCACTCTGGCCAACGACACCTGGAAAACTGAAAGCCCGGTAGGCGCGCGGTCGACCGTCCAGGTTTCCGTCGGATCGGATCCGCCCGGGAACTTCGCGCACGGTCCGTTCCGTTAGCTTTACCCGGGCGCCCGATGCTCACGCCGATGATGACGGTGATGATCGTGACGATCGTGATGATGCCGGACGGACGGACGGACGGATGGTTGGTTGTGGTAGTGGCGCTAATGCTGGCGTTCGCGGTCTTTCCCCCCGACTGTCGGGACGGGGCTAACGGTCGGGGACGGCCGCGAATGAACACGAATGAACTCGCTATCGTAAGGAGGAGGAAAAAGGCGCCCAGGGGTGGTGGGTGGCGAACTACGCGAAGCTGCTCATGAATGAAAAACTGTTCCCGCGGGGAGTCGAACGTAAGACGATGCAAGTGCGCGAAACGGGCGATCTGTGGAGCATAATCTCGAGAGAAAGATCGGCCAAGGTGAGGAGAAAAGAAAGAGGGAGAGCGTGTGAGTGATCAAAAGGAGAGAAAGCCCATGGGGTGAGCCGTTAGCTGAGCGAATCCCGAGCAAGCAGCATCTCCGAGCATACTATATGCTTCGTACGATCATGCTGACGATGATGATCGTGATGATTGGTGGAAGACTTCGGAAGAGATAACCAAACGGGCGGAAGTGGAGGTGGGGTGGCGAAGAAAAGAGGAAAGACACAAGTTTTCAAACGTAATCTAAGTACAGCGTGAGGGAGACGGTAAAGCATTAGTCGGAAAGAAAAACTAACATTCAGACAAACCTTTCCTTCTTTCTTTAATTTCTTCGTCTCGTTTTCGCACAAATCTTGTTTTTCAACTCCTCTGGCATTTCTCTCTCTCTTTCTCCCTTTTTCATTTGTTATGTTTTTTCATTATGTTGCTCTTTCCATCCTCAGTTATCAGTTACTAGCGCAATAGATCATATGCAGCGAATCTGTGCTGGCTCTCAAGATCCACCATGAGCCTCTGCACTTTGGAGAGAAATATGTGATGCTCATGCTCATACTCTCCATGCTTATGTTTCCCTCGTATCCCTGCCCCCCCACATTTCTCTCCATTCCTTCCATCTCCACAACCGCTCGCCATCAACACTTCAGATGCTTCAGTTGCCGTCGGCGTCGAGTGCTTACGGTACGTGATCCGGTGGCGAAACGCATAATCCGCCATCGATCCGCCGGCTTTCGGAGGCGTCTTGGCCATTCTTGTACGGATAAACAATAACAATAAACAAAACCTCGTACCAACGCATTCCGCTTTCGGTGGAGTGCAAATTAACCTGCTTTTCCAGTGTCGTCCAGATTTGCATCACAACTGGCCGATGCAGGGAATTAACCCGTTCCTCCGTTGTCGATGGAATGCGGAAAGTGTTCTTCGGGAGTCAAAAAGTGGACAATTTCATACACATCGAAACCCGATTTGAATATGGGATAAGTATTTGACTCATTTGATGAGTGTTTCAGAAGGAGTCTGACATGGAAAAGTAAACTCATTCAAATAGGGCTTTTATGAAATTAAAAGCTTTTTCTTATGAAATGATTTTATGCAGATACATTTGTATCTATCTCCCAGAATATTTTAATATATCCATGAGCTGCATGAGTCATAAATATTGTATGACAAGGATAATCAAGCTGAGTGATTGAAAACATCTTGTCAGCAACCTCTTCATGCTGTGTTTTAATTGCACCGTTTCTGAAAACTGATTTCAGCTAAAGGTTCAATAAAGACACCACCGGGTAGTGTGTTGATGAGTTTGTTTGTTTGCGAAAAATTTACATTTACAAGCCATTACGAACTTCATTTGCATTAACCTGCCGAAGCCCTCAGAAAGGTGAGAACGGTTTATTTGGATTTTAGTTTGGTTTTTATTCGTACAAAACTTTCCTTTTTAAACTATTCACCCGCAATTCGACGACCCTCAGTCACAGTGGCTCGTAAAGTGTCGCTGAAAGTGCTCGATTGTATGGAAATATTTCGGCTGAAAACGCGAAAGTATGACTATATCGAGGAATGGCGATGTGAGGGAAGACGATAGATGAAGTTTTTCCACCTCGAAGGCGACCGTTAATGAAGGTGGGTGCTTGAGGAATGTTGCAAATTTTATGAAATATAAAATGGCGCAAGATCTCACTTCAGCCTTAGTGTAGAAGTGCAAAAAAAAGTTTGACGTGGGACACTGAAAAAGGTTTAGTTTGATGCAGCTAACAAACCCTACTCTTTTTACACCTTTCGAGGAGCGAAGTATCGCGTTCGTGCCGGAAACGTGTCACCACAGGCGGAATTCTTTCACTTCACCCTTTTGCGTATGCCGTTTAAACTGTCGGTTCTTTCGATCATGAAGTCGTAAAAAGCTTTATCGAAAAAAACCATCTCCAAGACGCTAAGGCGAGTGCCGATTTAACAGAAGCACCCAATTGCCCTTTAGCAGGGGCTGGCAGCCCACCGACCACGAACTGTCATTTTGGTGGCGCGCGTCGCCTCTTTGCCGTTCGCTGCCCGCCCGTGAAGAGAAAGTGTGAAAATGCTTTGTGGTTTTGTAGCTTCCCTTGGCCCTCTTGCATCCCACCCGGCCCGTTCCTCCAAATCGTATGTAAAACCCGGTGTTTCCCGGTGGATCAAATTGTTTGTTTTGTCATTAAATGGAAGCAAACCAGGTTGCGGCACGCGGCGGAAACCGAATGCGTTGGCGGGCTTTCGCTTCGTCGGTCGGGGGGTAAGGCGGGAAAGCGTTTTTTTTTCATTTCAACAAAGCGATCTTTAAATGCGAAGGCAGCCCTTTGATGCGCGCACAGAATGTTGATGCTTCCCAAAAAACAACGAACAAACGAATCGTTTAACTCGAAAGGGAAACTTTGTTTCCTCCCCCTGAGGTGGACCGGAAGAACCTTCGCATTACAAAGGGGATGCTTTGGATGGTACCCAGCCGGATTCGTGCATTGTAACGACGCAAAATGGTGTACTGTAAGTATTTTAATTAATCTTGCATTATGGTTACATTCTTCTGCGGGTTTGCTGCACAGATGAAAACCAACCATCGTCATTACCAATTGATACTTGAGGGTTTGTTTTCACTAAATGAGCATCGAACATCGGCAAAAGGGTAGATTAATTTTGAGACGTCCGTTTTCATACGGCGTTTGATGACGATCGGCTTTACCGTGCAGCAAAACGGCACAACGACGAGCGTTTAGCCGATGGTTCACCCAAATTACGCTCATTACAACAAATGGTGGCACAAAGCTCATCTTTGACACGTGAAAGTAAAAGCAAACACAAATGAGCCGAATCTGCCCGCCGGCTATGTGCCAGGCGGGACAAATTACTTGCGCTGATGGCGTGTAACACGATGTTTAATCTCGATTCCGGAGAGTCTGCACGTGCCCGTGCAAACGTTGAACAGATGTCGATTTTATGCGATTTAACATATTTTCGCAGTTTCACCCTTCCGATCACGGGTGCGAAAGTATAATTTGAAGCGCTTCCACTGGTGCGACCGGAAGCCCGCTGAATGCGCAATGATTATCGGCCGGATAGGGTCGATCAGAGGTGGATGGTGGTATTTTGTGCTTCCGGATCAGATGTCCCATCCGGGGAAGGAGTTTTCGAATTCGCCAACCACCGACCACAGAAAGTAGATTGGTGTTTTTATTTCCGATCGGTTTCCCAGTGGCGATCCAATCCGGAAAGTTGCTTCCATTTTTACCACAGGACTATTGGAAAAGGAAATGGTCGAACCTTTTCAAGGCTGAATTAAAACATATTCATTTGAAGGAAATAAATTGGATTATTTCAACGAATATTTTGTCACGATGTGTTATAAACAGAGTCTAAATTGAATCCAACCATGAACCTAATCTGTGAATATTTTCTCCAATATTTAAAAATATTCCAGTTTATTGTTTGAAACATTTTCGCACGTTCCAAAGATAATATAAAATAAAATAATAAATAATAAAATAAGTCTCTTTTATTGTGACATTCTGATCAGATTTATTGAATATTCCCACTGAAAGAAGACAATCTTGCATAAGTCCAAGCTAATCCTAGAACAACTGGATCAACTGCCTCTAACTTTCTGCAACTCATTGGGAACTAACTGGCCGCTCAACTGATCAATTATAAACTCGTTAGCCCCGAAGAACTCGTTAGTCGCTGGTTTACTCATCTGAACCCATTGTGATGCGTCTGCCGAATCATCTTCCTTGATTCATCTTGCGCATCTTGACAACCGGTGCGGTATCTGGACGATCGTAACGTTTTCGCAAACTCATCCGGCTCCGTTACTGCGAGCCCCGTCACAACGGTAATAGATCACCCTTTTGATAGCTTAATCGATTGTCCAGAACGGCCGGCTATACACACGCACACACACACAAGCGAGGTAGAATATTTGCTTTTCCAGGTTCTACACCACTTTTTGGTGGAAACTCGTCAGCAGAAGCATATCGGAAATCGAGAATTGAGCATGGTCATGGAATTGATCGGGTCCTCTGAGTAGTTGCTGATGCTGCTGCTGCTTTCATCTTCCGAGCAACTTTTTCAACCTTCAGTTTATACTGCGTTTCATCTAACTGTAGTTATCCACCTAAGAGCTACTGGTTCGACTAAAAAAAGAAGTGAAGGATGATACGAGCATTTTTGAGCATTCCATTCTCGGGCAGTGTTTCTCCACATCCCGGGTCAATATGAGTGCTTCCACTTTGCAGGCAATCGGTGCTTGAAATCAATAATTCCAATGGACACCATTCCATCCGATCTGTTACAATCACCTCTAATGGCATCGTTTTAGTCATCGGAAATAAATTTATACCCATTTTGAGAGTGTTAATGTTTTTTTTGTCTAGGCACAACGTGGTCAAGTATGGTTTAGTTGTTCACCCTCCTTCCGAATTGCTCGCTGTGGTTCACTTTTCGGCTCGTAAATAAACCGTTTCCATCCATCGGGCGATGCAACGGGATGAAACTGCAAACACCCGTTAGCGAGCCGAACCGCGAAGAAAGTGGTGGTGTAATAAGAGCAACAAGTTAGCAATTAATTACGAACTGCTTGCGTAAGTCACGTTCTCCGACGCAATACAGCCGCTTGCTGCTCGCAGTTTAATTCGCCAAACTGTTTGAAATTCCTTACGTATTACGTCAATTTATAGTTTTCATCTTCAATTCTATGTATCAAAAAGCGAATATGCTAATTTTAAATGGTAAGATTTGTTAAAAAAGCAAACCTGTTGTGTTCGATGAAACTCAGATCACCAAACCATTTAATATGGTAAATGTACCAATATTGGCGCACTTAGTAATGTAACTAACAATATTATGTAGTTTATAAGTGTCAAGAACATTATATTTTACAACTTTATACCAATTATGATCAAAAGCACCATTGTTTTTCTGAAAAACATTTATTTTCACCGTTTATCACGAAAAATACACGAAAAAAGNGGTTATTTCTTCCTTATCGATTGTTCTATAATAGTGTTATGGTTCCTATAGTGGTGATATCATGTTCCTATAAATGTTCATGTTCCTTAGGAAAAAACTGAATATATTTTGAGTGTAATTTATTTTTGAAGCATAGACCATAAACTCGGTCTCATATAGTCTTTTTGCGTTGCTTTATAGCCTTAAGGAAATCATGGCACTCCTGATAAATTCTTAAGGAATTCAGCAAATTAACACAACCTGTTTGGAAAATATGAATTTTGGAGCCTTAATATATTACGGCATGGCAAGGT
>KE524563.1:59135-76769 GCA_000441895.2 Anopheles sinensis | reverse complement strand
TTTATTTAAAAAAAACAACCGTCTCCATCTAAGTCCTCTGTTTTCCTACGCGTTATCTACATCATGCAATCGAAACAACCTTTTCATTAAAGGTCTTAAGGTTCAGGGCAAATTTCAACCGCTTTGACACCGAAACATGATTGTGCATGAAACGAACACAGCAAGCAGCAGCCCGTCGTCGAAAGCGTGTGAATATTTTGCTAGATAAATCTAGCGAGCCAAATGTTGAGTCGACATTCCAACTGCTAAATTATACCATTGCGTGAAATGTTTTCGGTGCAGCTTCAACCTGTTAATTGAACAAAAGTGTTAAAAGCAAATTTAAACAATGATGACCAATTGAGGGAAATTCAGGGAAGTGACCAAGTGGCGCAACGGTAAAAGTAATATTTCATTCGAAATTGAAATCGCATTGGCAATAGGTTAAAACCGCTGAAGAAGGGAGGAAAAAATGCCACTGAATTATCGCACCGAACGAAATTCCAATCCGCTGAGAGCTGAACTTTCCGAACGGCGCCGCAGACATAATGGAATTTTGATTCACCCAACATAAACCACCGAAAAAAGGGTAACCCACGGGTGAAGAAGAAGGGGCGGGAGGGAAAAGAAAACAAATCACAAACAGCGCCACTCGGCGAAATGAAATAACGATCGAAATATGGATCCACTACTAATTGGATCTAAACGGTAGGATGATGGCGCACAGGACGGACCTTTTGGGGGTGCCTCTGCCAATAATTCCTACATAAAACAATGCAACCGTTTATGTGGCTTAGAAAGGGGGAGGGAGGGTTGCAAAGGCAGGTCCTTCTCTTGTCCACCACCGAACTAGACAAATATTGGGAGCACGATTTAAGCTTTAATTTCATAACTCGTGCTTTTGCTTCGACTTTGGCCCGCGGCGTTGCATTGCAAAGCGTGATTTGTTTGAGTAATTGTTTTCGAAACATAATAAAAAAATAAATCAATCGACAACCGAACAAAACATGGCGGCAGCAATGAAACGACATAAAAGAGAAACTGAAAATGAAATTGTATATCAACTTCATCACCCATTTATCATTCCGAGCGGGGATGTTGTTCTTCCCCCGTTTTTGCACAGCACGATCCGATTATCGTTATTGTTGCTTTGGGTTTTCCCTCGCGGAAGGAGGGAAAAATTATGATGCACACAAAAACTGTACACTTTGCTCGGGCTCAGATTGTAATAGAGACATCGATACAAACAAACAGAGCGCATAAGACCTCGAAACGATTCCGTGCACCAATAAATGGTCAAATTTAAATGGATTCATTTTGAGCCCGTTACACAGCAGCCAGACCGGGATGCAAACGCGGTTCGCTGGTTGGTGGGAAAATCTCAACCCACCACCCCTTTTGAGAAGGGCACAATCAATAGTGCACGAGTTTCGCGCAAAAACATTTACCCGTTTGGTAGCAAAATTCCCAGAAAATGGTTGATTACCGTCATTCCGCGGGATGGAGCGATAATAAAGCTTATGTAAATGCAATGGTTGTCGGCGGATGCTTTCGAATCGGTGGAAAAGTGCAAGTTGCGAAAGCTTCCGTGGAAAAGTGTACAAGGTACAAGGGGTGCCGTTTTTTAACAGGTGATTTTGTGAAGTTCAGACCCATTTGGAAATCCTCATCCTCTCGAGATTCAATTGCATCCAGTGTGGATTATGATTTTGAACCATAAATTATAGATTTCTCTAAGCCTTCGGCAGTAACACGTCCTTGGTGTTACTCATGGGATCTCTCTTTTGCGTCCTCCAGTAAACTATAGTAACGGGCAGAAAGGCTCTTACACTACGCGCCGAGGAAAACACACTTCTAGGGGACCGGAGTGAGTTTAAACATAAGGAAAGAGGGGGCAGCATCTTACCCGAGTGTGTCGTAGTGTGCAGTCCATGGGTCATATATTTCGAGCTCGGTCGCTGCTTGCTGCTGTTGTCGAGAAGTTCAGCACGTCCAGCACGGCCTGCGGGTTCTTCTTCTGCTCCTGCTTGCTAATGTTCGAGTTCTTCAGCATCAGCGCCCATTGCTCTGGCATACCCTGTGGAATGGAAGGGAAGGGTGGAATGTACGGTAGGAGGGAAACGTAAAAAAAGAAACGATTAGTACACTTGGCTTGGAGTATATATTTTATAGAGAATTTGATTTAAGTTCTATTTAACAGTATTTCATTTAATAAATTGAAAAAAGAACAAACAACCTAGCAAACAGATATAACTAGCATTTGGAGCTTAATTTGTAGTTGTAGAAAACCAGGAGCGACGCAGCTGGCGAGCATAACGACACTGTAGTGGCATTTAACTAAATTTAAAATGATACTGCTTGAAAAGAAATCACAATTCGCACATAAAATGTTCGTGCAGTGACAGATGAACACCAAAACAGATGTATCACATGCGCGCAAGATGGTTTTCCGAGTGATTAAATGCTTTAGGTTTCGCAATGGTTGATGATCTGGCGATGATCAAGATGTTTAGCAGTTTGAAAGTGAACACGCACATTTTCCAGTATCTGAAATATTTGCGTGCTTATATTTTATTTAGTGTAGAAATGGTATCTGCTTTGCATGCATCAGGAGAAGACGGGTTTTACGTAATGTAAGGCTTGAGAAAAAATGCTAAAAGTGTCCGTTTTCCTATTGCAATCTTTTCCTAGACATCACGAGTATTTTCAAAAGTGCAACTCCGGGCAGATATCAATCTTTGCACGGTAAGCAAACGGAGAAAAGTAGTTTGCACAGATTTTATTTTGCATGTTGATGTTTTATCAAATTGCCATTCCATTTCGTGCACGATGGGGTTCGGTAAACCCGGAACCCTGAAGACGAGGAGTGTGTGTGTGCCTAATGGAACTGTCACCCGGCATAGCAGTTCCGGTTCATCCCCGTAGGCGAAGGGTAAAGGATTGCAAAAATTGTTGAAGTTTTGCATGCCACAAGCGTCGAAAGAAAGTGAATCGAGAAGGAGAGCATAGTCGAAGGGATCACACGCACGGAAAATGTTCCGTTGGGATCGGAAAGCAAGAAATTTAATTCCAGCTTTCCACCGGAGGGTGGATACATTTCACGGGCCCACGCAGGCCACCAGCCTTTTTTTAGTTATCGGAACGTGTCGTAAAGATTGTGCCCAGCTTGAGGTAAGATGAAGGCGGTGCAATGGCAACGAGATAGAGGGATCGATCTGCATCGTTAGGTTGGTTTGATGTACGCGTAACGCGCCTCCGAGATCCCTTCCTGTTGCTTCTGGTCCAAAAGGTTACTTAATTAGACATGTTTTCAATTATGTGACCATTGCACGCCACTTTACAAGTGACCGGTATGGCGCGCCGAGCATTTCAAATCGTCTTTTTTTCTCCTTCGTAAACTCTCCCTTTCTGTTCAATAATACACTAGCGGAAGTGTATAAATGACACACGCAAATATTTTAACCGTCTTTTAATTGCACTGCTTTAAAAGCCGCTAACGAATTAAATTGTAAAAATCACCTTCCCTTCCGAACGGATAACGCTCGGATGTCATTAAGAAATGTGTTTATAATTACCACACACCGTGCATCCAGCGGTATGGCGCCCTCCAGCCTAACCCCCCTTCTTTCCCTCTCTTTTCCCACCCCGCCCCACGTGATGAGGGAATTACGACAGAAAATATATGTATGATTGCGAGAAAGGATTGATTTTTGGTGTTTTCTTTCGCTCGCAAAATAACCCATCACGATTCGACTGACATTTTTTGACATTTTCGCAAATTGGTTTCCGCTTGGCTTCACTGTGTCGTGGGGAGGTTTTTTTTTCTCCACTATTATTTCCGAACCGCAACCTTTTTCGCGACCGTCTCTCCACGGACGTTTGTGTTTGACTCTCCTTTCGCCAATTTGGCAACAACTCACGGGAAAGGGGAAGGGAGGGTGTCCCGGGCCCACGTGAACTGAAGCGACCCCAAAAGCTATCCTCAGCACCTTTCAAGGGTTATGACAACAGCAGCAGCGAAGGGAAAAGTGAAATACTTCAAGCAGCCGACGACGACGACGACTTAATTTGTTCCGTTGCTCCGTTTGCTGAACCTTGGCCACCGACGTCTCTTTTTCCCCTTTCCCAATTGGACACCGAGCATCGACGACGTTAGCTATCGTCGGGTCGGGTCGGTTGAAACTTCTCCACCATCGTAACGGGTGGTCCCGTCCAGTTGCCCACCAGCATCATCCTCAAGACTGGCCGTTTTCGCTCGAGATTGCTTGCAGTTGTTTGTTCATTCGTCCTGATTCGAAGTTCGCTTATGGCTGGGCGTAAGGCTATCGGGATGGGGGTTTAAGCGATCCTCCTGCCAAGTTGACCAGCACCGGGTGACTCGAGGGCACGGCTCCAGCGCTTTGGTTTCTTTCGAGTACGAGAAAGTTGTACCAGAAGGTGCGCACCTCTCCTTCGGGAAGAGGAAGGAAGCAATGGATTCGCAATGGACGTGGGGAAACGGTTCAGTGGAGAAATAAATTTACTTTTGTGCTTGCCGTTTTGACACTTGCTGACCTCACCAGTAGGTAGGAAAATAGTGCATCGGCCCACGTGCTGCTGCAATTGAACCAGCATTTGCATAATTGATACATGAATCGAAAGTCAATAAACTTGACCGCTATGTTACAAAGTGGTTTCCATTTGCTGAATTAAAAGTAACTGCCGTACGGTTGAACTGTGTCTATACTATATCTTCCAACAGTTCTTCTTATTTTGTAACAGCGTCGGTGAATCGTTTATAGCAAGGCAAGTTGAATTCAACTTCAAGCAAACATAACGCATTCGAGATGACTTTTGCAACTGTGTAATAAAATGTATTTATGAAAGGAAAAACAGAGAAGTGCACTTCAGTAGGGAAACGTAGCGACAAGAAATGTTAAAGCTTTTCACTGTTTCAAAAGAAAAGAAAAAAACAGAAACTTCAATATTGACCTGCTAAAAACAATGCTTTTTTATTTATTTATTTTTGAACGACATCTTGAGAGAAACATTTGTGAAGACATTTTCTAATGCGGAGGTGGTTGGTCCGATAAATTAATTTAAAGCACACGACATCACAAATAAGTCTGTAATCTTGAAAACAATTAAATACTAGCCTATCTTTGATTTCTCGAAACGTTGGGCTGAAACAATTTCAAAGATG
Organism: Anopheles sinensis; assembly: GCA_000441895.2. NCBI lineage: Eukaryota > Metazoa > Arthropoda > Insecta > Diptera > Culicidae > Anopheles > Anopheles sinensis. The sequence goes on along the minus strand of KE524563.1, from coordinate 71,608 downwards.
GGGGGTGGAGGGTTTTTTCCCCTAATAGTTATCACATTAAAATTCAGAGTTTTCCCAAGAATTCAATATTTTTAAACAAATAATACTACAGAACATGATTATTCACAGTTTATTATCAATTTTTATTCATTCTTGAAAACGTTATACGTACACGTCCCGAAAGAAAAAATGTTGTTGATGTTGTTTTAAAGCAACTTCGGACCCTAAGGGTTAAGGTAAACAATAATCGTCATTATTGAGAAAATTGATCAAATTAAATACCCATCTAGCGTCGCAACATAAAACATTGCATCGACCCTTGATGCTTCCTTTACCGAAAGCTTCTTGCTACAGGTTTTCCATTCAATCAAGAGAGCTCTTCTCTTTCAAGAGGAACCGTCGCTTCTGCCGCGCCGAAAGAGGCCGCTAATTTTGAAAGCCATCACACTACATCAGCATTTCGATCGAAGGTTCGCATGATGAAAGGCGGAACGGACCTTGAGTGTCAAACAACCAAAATTCATTTCACGGTATCCACAGCCACACATACACACTTACGAGGGTAGAAAAGCGTGAAAATTGTGATTTGCAGGTCAAGCGAAAAGGGCTCGAGAGGCGCGATAGTATGTGCGGTGTGGGATTTTCCCCGTGCGTTGACAAAATAACGTGCGTCACCAACGAGTCACAAAGGCGCGATGATCGGGAATTGAGTGGAAAATTTGTTAGTAATCAAACGCTAGGCGACATTGCGATGAGCAATGGGTTATTATTCGATTCGATAGGTTTAACGTAATGGTTTCGATTGGCAGAGGAAATCGAGTAAATGCTCCGTCGTTTCCACTTGCGCAAGCTTTATTCACTTTATGTGTCACGTGGTGGAGCATCTTCTTTTTTGTAAGTAGTTTTCCACATGGTACACTCCAGCCGGTGAAGGGCTTTACTATGTGATGAGCAAATGGAATCAACTCATCCGAGGGTCCATCTATGCTGCGTAATCACGCGAGTTGGAGACGATCGTGCGTATGCTGCGATGATGATTCCCGCGTGCATCGCGGATTATGTAATAAAAAAAATGCGTGTGTAGGGAAGAGAAAGGGAAATGTTTCAGCATTTCATCCGATTAGCCCCGATGGGCGGAGAAAAAAGTTAATCGAGCGGGCGGGAAGCTTAGAAGAGGATTTTATCTAATCCGAACCAGCGCACGCTTGATGATGAGCATTATCTAATTGCTAATCGTTGTGAATATTTGTTTTTCTTCGTCCCTTATAGACACCGCTATATTTATAACAAGGAGAAACAGATTCCCAGATTGTACAAATTCCCAGGAAAAATGGGCTGCTCTTTCATCTGCGCATTATGAGATTCTGTACCGCACCAACTGTGGGTATTTTAATTTGAAATCATAAATTGCATCACCGTCACCTTCGGCTTGGAAAAGTGAGTTTGCTGACGGTGGGCCATTTTTCCACACTTTTTTGGTACCCTCCTAGGGCCACTCATTTAACGAAGGGTGAAATTGGCGGAAGCAAAACCGTAAAAGATATACACCGTTTACATTAGCTAAGGGCTGCGCCCTTCTTCGTTCGTCGTAATCATGTTGAATGAATGTGTGCTAATAAAAAATGACCACCGGAGGAGTATTTATTCTCCGACCCGGAGGGAAGGATAAGAAAAAATAAAATCACTCAAAGCGAACGGACGGAATGAGGTGGCCCCACCCGATGATTAGATAGAAAAACGAGACTTTTTGCCTCTCAGATTTGATAGCACTGGACTTCGTCGTTTCGAGTCCTGTGGAAAGCCGGCAAATTATGAAATCGAAACACGCTTTCCACACCCGGGAACTCCTCTCCGTAGGGCAGGAGGATTTACAACAACTCCATCGATGTAAGCTGTACCACCGTTCCCAACCGCGCCTCCCTCGGATGCCCCTCGTACTAGCTAATGTTCATTAGGTTTTACTCTCTATAATTTGTTGGACGAATCACACACAACCTCCGGCCCACCGAAACGGGGACCAATCTTTCTGTCGCTACCCACGAAGAGGAGGGAAAATAATCTGTTGCCCTACGGGTAGGTCGCAAGTGAAATAGTAAAAGTACTGTCGAACCTGCACCAGAAAAATATAACAAAACGAAAAAATAAGCGATCGACCGACGGAGTTTACATCATGCATATCTCGACCACACTCTCCTCCACGGACTCCGGAGCGTCGTTAGATCGAGATCTGTGCCAGGAGTGGTAATATCAAGATGTTTCCCGCCTTTCCCGATGGTTTAACTTCACTTCTTCTCGTCGCACCGAACCGGGTTCTCTTCAGCCGTTCACTTCCTTTGCGTGTCCCACGAGGGTTGGCCGGGGGGAAGGTAATGCAAGGAGGGTTCAGATTTTGAAACAATTTCCTGCCACCATATAATTCAGCGCTCGCTGACACCAGCCATTTACGTCCATTTAGCACCTCGTGTTCTCTCATGTCGGCCTTTCCCCCGGTGAACCTTTTTCCGAAACGATTCGACGTACTCGATAGTTCGTATCCTACCGAATCGCGCGCTCCGTGACGAGAGCCGATGGAATCGGCATTCGAAATCAGCAGGCCACATTCGCCCCTCTTCTCCCATACGATCCCCAATTCGATTGGTTTCCGTGCGAAAAACCGACAAGCTTTCAATTATAGAGGTTCCTACCAATCTTACCAAGTGTTCACATTTTGTCCTTTTCGGTTTGACGCTGGAAACCTTCCGAATCGGGTGGGCGTTCCTCGCAGCGAACATGTTTCATTTTGTATCGCATCGGATCATGGGACGGTAGGTTCAAAACATTACATAAACCAGCGCATAGAAGGATAACAAACATAACAAATGCAAAGAGAGAAGGTGTGGGCATATATTACATCGTATTCAATGTAGTGATGAGAAAGAATAACGATTCAGTAAGGCGATTCAATTCAGAGTAAGTGAGTTGGAATAGAGTGTCAATTCTTTAATTCACTCAGTATGAATGTTTCGGCTAAGTGAGAATGTATTGGCTCAGTGAGACTGAATTGGATCAGTGAGACTGAATTGAATCAGAGAGAGATGAATTGGATCAGAGATAATGTTTTGACTCAGTGAGAATGTATTGGCTCAGTGAAACTGAATTGGATCAGTGAGAATGTATGGGCTCAGTGAGACTGAATTGGATTAGTGAGACTGAATTGGCTCAGGGAGAGTGAATTGGCTCACTAAGAGTTATTTGACTATTTGGTGCGCCGGAAACTGCCCATTTTTCACAACCATTCTCACTGGGTCTAATTATTCTTCCTGAGCCAAATCATTATCACAGAGCCAGCTCATTCTGAGTATGCCAAACTATTCTCTCTGAACCAAATCATTCTTACTGAGTCAAATCATAAATGAGCCATAATAAATCTTTTTGGTGAATTGAATTAATTCACTCATTGCGCTGAATTTGCTCACTCACTCACTGTGACTCCGTTTGCACATTACTAATTCAATAACACTTATTTATTTGCACACATAAGAAAAAAGACAATATTTTCAAGTGGGATAAGTCAAACAGGGTCCATTAGTCATCCACTGGTCGGTAAAGTGAAACATATTGCGGATTGAATTATAAAAGCATAAACAGTCGCCAACATTACTGGAACCATTTTTCAATCATACATTTTTTCCCAACTTCGAAAGATGAAAGTGGATAAATCAACAATCATTACTCACTGCTTGGAAGATATGGGAAGGGATAAAGAAAGCAACAGAGTGCGCGCTCTCGGAGTGCGAGAACGTGACTTTATCGTTACGGCCCTTGGGCGGTGCGTATCCGTGTCGTGGTCCTGGCTGCAGAGGCAGAGGCTACACATAGTAAGGGTCAGCAAAAGCAGCGGCCAAAGCACCTTCCTTCTTCTCTCCCGTGGGAAGGCTAAGAAGCCAGGTTAAGCCGTTTCCGCGTTCGAGTCAGGGAAGAGGAAGCGGAGGGGAACCTGTCACACATGCATGCCACTTGCATATGCGATGCAGGAAAGTGCAAGTGTCGCGAACCGCGTGCGACAACGAAGACCGTGGCGACAGTCTGTGTTGGGGTGTTTCGGAGGGTGCTGGATTAGGGCTCGTTTAGGAGAAATTTCCAACCGAACCGAGTGGAAGACCATCGTTCCGTACGTGCTTTTCCTTCGCACCAACGTGGGTGTGCTTCGTGGAGGACGTAGCCGGTTTTTCTTCTCAACGGAAACGCCGTTTAGACAACTGCATTCTTGTGCCTCTTCTTCTGCTCGTTCTCTTGCCTTTTCTCCACTCGTAATCCACCGTTACGGCAGGTAGGTTTTTGCAGTTTGGTTGTGTTTTTTATGATAAATATTAATATCGTACTTATTTTTACGATTTCCATTATTCATTGGACCCGACCGCCAACCCACTCTTGCACACAGATGGATGCTGTGTGCTAAGGCACATGAAAGTTCCGTTGGGAGGTTTATAATAACATGTTTGACTCGAATCGGACCACCAGCAACCTTTGGAAACACTTGGTAGTGGTCTCAATTGTATTTATTGTATGAAAAATACCTTTTCAAATAAAAATAAAAATCATTTCGTCAAGTAAAACGCCATCCCTTTTTGAAGCAAAATTTCTAAATAATCAAATCGATTGGACGGGCTACATTACACGTAACAGTTGCTTTGTTAACCAGCATCCACCACCATTATTGCTCGAGATGGCAAAGTCGTCGATCGTCACGCGGAAGTGAACGAATAAAGGTAATTTAATTCCGGCACGCCTTCGCACGCACGTTTCACAGCGTGGTATGGATCGGCGTCGCAAGAAATCGTTTTCCCGTTCGTCGCTTGCCCGAAGGCGGCTGGGATTCGGTGGGCAAGTCTTTCGATCGAATGTGAAATTGAAAGCGATCGGCGGTGTGTGTCCTCCGATTACCGTGGGATGATATTGTTCGGTACCTGCATCTATGTAACGCCGTCAAAACAGAATTGATTTGGGAGACATGGAACAGCTTAGAGAAACATTTTTATTTGCTTGATAATCCAACTCTATCTGTCAGTGTTTAATAAAATGAAAGGTTGTAATGAAATAAATTATAAACAGCATGTATCCTCCCTTACAACAGTTGTGCTTCACTCTTATCGAGCTTACGAGTGATTTAGTTTTAATCGTCAGTAAATTGTCACGCCCTCAAAGACACTCAAATTATTACCAACTGAGGCTCAAAGCAGCACCCAACGGGTTACACTCCATCAACGCAAAACACATCCCATCTGAAGAATGAAAAGAAAAACGGTTTCATTTCCGCACGGGAATATTTTCACATGTGCCTTCCGCTCGCACACAACAAAAAACGGGTTTTCCACTTTAATGAGTAGCTCATTAAAGAACACGACAGAAGACAGTCCCGAGGAAGCTGAACCACACACACCACACCACCCCGACTCAAATGACGGTGCTTCGGGGTCATGTTATGCATATTCTAGTTTCAATTACGGTGCTTTTTAGCTTTTTCCCACCCACACCAGAGCCACCATAGGTCTGGAGAGTTCAGCAAGAATTCTGGCGGAGAAAAGTTTCTTGACATCTCTTCCAAGCACACACACAGCATGACGCACGCTCGCACAGTTGAATGGAATACATGTTACTCTTCACCGCTTCACCCTAAGTTCTTGGTTTAAAATTTTCTTCCGCAGCATATTCCATGTCCGTTAACAACGTAACCCTTCTGAGCCTAAAAGACATCCAATGAAGGTGGTTGAAAGGAGCAGGACTGTCTGCCCGTTTCGTCATCTATTATCATTCCCATCACGATTACGGTTTGTCGTGGGAGCATTTGCCATTCTACCGTTTGCTGCTGGTATTTGTTTACTTTGTGTGTATATTGAATTCTTCTATTTCAAAAAGATAGTTTACCAGACACTGCTTGTGCGTCAGTTATTTTTTATTTATTTTATTTTTCATAACCAACTGGTGCCAAAAAGGACTAGAAACTTTGGGTATCAAATTGGAAATGATGGTTTGTGTTTGTGCCTGTTTCTGTGGATCTATTCCAAATTTAGTCTTTGAGTTTGAAGATTGATTTTATGGCAAGATAAAAATGTTCAAAAACCCCTTCGAACGACCTGCGTCCGATCGTTGATGTTTTAAGGGTTCTCAATAATAATCCCACCATAAAATCATCATTTAATTAGTCCCTTTGGCTAAATGTTTCTGCTAGGATGGGGAGGCCGTACGGGAAAAAGGTAGAAAACCTACGACGACAACCTCCAGCCGAGAGGAAGCCGTGGATTTAATTAATCGTACACCGTTGTGGTAACAAATTAATCGAACTCAAGCTTCCATCCTCCGAGCATCTTCATTCTTTACTACTTGAAAACCGACGATCGACCAACCGGTAGATGATAATTTCCATCGGTGTTCGTATTTCCATCCCGCACTGCCCACCAGGAAATTTAAAGCCCGTGGTTTCATTTCCGCTCGGTTGGGATTTGGTTGGCTTTCCGCTTGCATTCGTCTCGCGCCGAGCAACGGAAAACCCTCACCCCTCCAATCGACGGGTGGGATGATCATTTTGTGCATAAGAATTTGACATTATACATTCATGACTTCGATTGATGAAACGGTGGTCAAAAACTGGATGGGTGGGCAACGTTGATCGATCGGAGCTGAAAAACGGCGGGTCCCCGTGAGTGAAAAAGCGATCAAACGAACCGTTATTTGTCTACCCGGTGGCAGTTTTTCACGGACTGTTGCTCGTTGCGTTTGTCGACAGTCAAAAAAAAAGGTCGAATTTCAACGCAGCGATGAAACTTCGAGTGCTCGAGAAGACGTTTAATGTGGGGCTGGTTGCGTCTTCGGTTTGCCCTTGACCAACCGATCAAGCGTGACCCGACAAAGATTGAGAAGGAATTCAAGTGTTACGCTACACACCCTTCCTTGGCGAGCCCGGGTCGGTGGATAGATTACAGTTTTTCCGCTTTTTCCACCCATCAGCAGCAACAGACGACGACGACGGGGACCTTTTTGTGTTAATTAATTAATTTCAGTCGCAAAACGGGGTTTTGAGCAATCTTCTTTCTTTATTGTGATTTATAAAGTGACCCTCCCTACTTGACGGGGAAGCAGCTGCAAAACAGTAGCATAACTTGTGCTCGTGCTCAACCATAACAATAAGCAAACGAAATACTCTTCCGCCAAGCAAAAGATACATAGAGAAGGCAAGGGATAAAATATGCACACTTATAAATGAACGATTTATCGTTTGACCAGCCATGTAAAGCAGGAAAAAAAGTTGATAAGACCCCAAAAATATAACAAAAACAAAAAACAATAATACGTCCTGATGGTGTAGCTATTTATTTTCTTAAACACTTGAGCTTGAGCAGACATTTTTGCAAGCGATCTATTTTTTCTTTATGTTTTACAACAATTGATATCTAAACACGGACACGGTTAAGTATTGGATGGCAGCGGACGACGCGGGCAAGAATGGCCCTGAAAGGGGATCATAAACACATGACATATGACATAATAATTCAGTTTATTTCGCGGTGTGCTGTTGCATTTTTCTATTTTTGTTCTACAACGAAGCGTGATGTGGAATGCGCTGCTTTAAACTGGGATATAACGAGAAGATTTTGCAATTTATGGCAGATTCCGCATAAATTGTTTAATAAAAACAGAAGAACGGAAGAGCAAGGTACTAAATTAACCAAACTTAGTGTATCGAAAAGATTGTTCGATTTCATTGATTTTTATTTTAACTTCTTACCATTAAGACGTGTTTGAAAAATCAACTTCAAGGTTTTAAAGAAAATGCAAAAAACATTAAATAACCAAAATCAATAATTTTCTAAGCGACTAATAAATCTAAATGTTCAAATCGAATCGATAGACGATCAACCGTTAATATTCTATTATGAAATATCCCAACGACAGCGTCAGCCAACGTCTTATTTGCCCGACGCTCAATATATCGAGACACGCCGGATGAATTACACTTTGTGAAATTTGAGTCATTTCAAAGTTATCAGCGTCACCCTTCGGGACGGAGTGCGTCAGCAACCCGAGGCAAAACTGACAGACGGACTGGCAGACGGACACAGCACTCGAGAGGCGGGAAGCCAGTAGTCGATGATATCGGTTACAGCTGAAAATCTTTTCGAAACCATTCCATTTCCCAACGGCTGAACCGGTGGCAACGTGTATCCGCGTATTTGGTTGCCTTCTCATGCCAAACCGTAGAAAGATGGGGCGCATGCATCCATGACAGACGCTGGGATGGGAAAATATATGCACACTTGGCAATGTGGTTAGCGTCTTTAGATATCTTTGGGGGAATAAAAAAAACCTTTAACGAAGGTAGGTGCTGAAAAAACTCAAACTATTCGAACGTACACACTTGTGGTGATAAAACATTTCCTAACTTTTTGGAAAAAAATGAGCAATGTGGGATAAGGGGTGACTCAGTAAAGACAAACGCTCGTCGTGGGGATGCTTTCAAGTGTTTGCCTTCGGCGATGGAAGATGCAAACACCGTCCCCGTAAGTTGATTTTGTCGACACCATAGAAGGCGAAAGGATCGAAAAAATAGTAAAAAGGGTACCGAGCATAAAAGTTTTACACACGAGTTTGTGGTTAGCTTAATTGAAAGCATCCGAGGGCAGTTGTACGACAAGAAGGGAAACACAGGTCTCTTGTTACGCAGTACGTTGACAAATTGGCTATCTGGTTCGGTGGTTCTGTCGCTCATCTTTGCATGTTTGCCTCCTTGCGACGGCGACATGTATCCGAAATGTCAAGCTTGACAGAAATAGTAGCATTGCCAACGTTTACCTTAAACACACAACCACACCAAATACTCTTCGCTCGTGCGATACATCGAAGTTTCCATCCACCGACGAGTTGAAAAAAGTGGTGCCAATGGATTTTCATCATCCTAAAGCTGCGGCGACGACGAGTTTCCATTCTCGGGTCAGTCGACAAGATTCTTTGCCAAGCTGCCGCAAGCGAGCGCGTCGAAATTGGACCTCGGGGACGCATAAAACTCATTCTATCGCCGGCCAACCCCAAAACGGGGCTCCGGCTGTCATCAACATTTCAAGAGTAAATATTTAAATTTGCGACCAACCGATTGAACGCTTTTTGGATTGGAGGAGGGGGAGGACAAACCGAGTGCAACAGCATGGGCGGGTGGGACAGTTGAATGCAGGTCAACGTTTGGAGGTTTTCACACCCCCCCTCCCCGTTTTTTGATCCCTTACCCACGTCAGTGCTGTGACGTGCTAACAAGAGTTATGTTGGGGACTGGCGAATAGAGGAATGATTAAAAAAAAACACAAATCCAAACCCGTGGAAAACTAAGTTCTAAGATGGTGGCAGCCAACGCTCACCACTTTGGGTCTGATTTCAAAACTATTCCACCATTTATTACAGCTCTGGGAACGTTCTCGAATCGTCGATGATGTTGCTGGCGCCCGTGTCTCAATCGAACCAAACGATTTCGAAATGGAACGAACTGATCGGTGAACTTGTCTGTTAAGATTTTCCGCTCATCAGCATCATGTTGTTCACGCAACATGTTATATGTGAATCGATTAGGGTTTTCCAAACATAAACTTCATATTAAAAAATAAAACAGCTGATTTAAAATTATGTCAATTTTTCAAAAACTAAGTTACATATTCATTTATCTCATGGGGGAACCGCAGAAGGCTTTTATATTAATGTTGTACTTTTTATCCGAATTTCCAGAAGTTAAGCATTACACTTTACGTTGTACGTATAAAAAGGAAAACCTTTTCCCAATGCTAGTTTGTTTAAAGAACAACCGGTTAAATAAAAACTACACAAATTATGTTAACATGTCTTCAAAGCACTGAAGAACGAAGATGACATCAAGTTCCTGCCAATTATAATACTTCTCCACTTCAACTGAGCCCCGCGCAGTACTTCAAGCCATAGAAAACCGTTTCCCAAAATGGTCTGGGAATTAAAAAACTGAACCACATCAAACCAGCCAGCCTATTAATTTAATTACGCCACACATACCTCAACATAGTAAAAAATCAACATCGGTTCTTCCGTTCTGCGGTACCGGTTGGTCCCGAAACAGGGCCGCAAGATCCTCCACAGGAATCCGCCCGGCTGTCGGCAGGCACAGTTATAAGGCTGCCGCACACACTTGTTCAATTGCTAGCGCTACTGATGCTGGTACTGGTGTGCCACTTGTTGCGCTGCGGCCGATTGCTTCAACCGGCTTTCCACGTTGTGCTGATTCATTCACAAAACTTCTAACATCGAATACCGCAGAGGTAGCACCGCGTGTATGTTGTGCTTTCTTTTCTAACCGCAAGCGACGATTACTCCGACCGGTGGAAAATGCTACAACAGTCCAATCAGTCGACTGGGATGACGAGTGTTGCCAGGGGGTTGTTGCGATGCTAAAACGATGTCAACGCATACATGGCATTTGAGTCGACTCCACTCTGTTCTACGATTTTACCGCTAGCTAACCCGGTCCGATTTGGAGCTGGCTCAGCGAAGAACACCGAAGAAAACTGCCGGAAGCGACGCACACGAAGGTGTGCAGATCGTACCTTTGAGTCGAGAAAAACTAACACTCGTCACACGCCGAGGCGCCACCTCGCTGGGGGGTCAATTGCTAAAACGGCTTCAAGTAACGGACAATGTGTCGTAAAGCGCTTCACATTAAACACAAACGGTTACACGCTGGCTACACTCAGTTTGGGAAATGCAATCAATATACTATAAACCGTAAAAGAACAGTATTTGTCCGTTAACTTTTTAAAAGTGACTTCGGATCAACATTCCTTCTCCTGCAAAATTTGGATGCGCATTTCAACACAACATTTGGGACACTTTAACGACCGTTGCTGGAACGTTAATTCGCTTCACACGACAGTGCACTTTTATCACATGTTTTTCCAACGTGCGACCAGATGAATGATCATGGCAAGTGGAACAACAAACAACACGCGGCCTCGCTTCTGCGGGGGTGCGTCGTTATGCTGCGCGAGGTAAACATAAACAAACCAACCAAACAAAACGGACGGGACGGGACGAACGGCACACGGAAATGGCGAAGGAATCGAAACCGCGATTGGCGCGACGGCCCAAAAACAACAAACGATCGCGACGACACAACCGACGGCGATGGAAACCGTTCCAAAATGCACCATCAACACCAGCAACAAACTCGCCGGGCCGTCGTGGAAGGAGTTGTAATCCCACCACCATCACCACCACAATGCCCCCGCCCTTCGCCGCACACTTGCCCTTCACCAGGGCTGGTCAGTCAGCCAGAGTGTGTGTGTGTGAACGTGTTTTTCTTCCACCTTACGATACACACGGTTCCCCACCACCGCCGTTCCCTTGACAACTTTCCATTCCACTGCCGTGCGGTCTGGAGTGGAGAGTGCGAGATGAGAGATTGAGGGAAGAAAAAAACCTTTCAAGCCAACAACAAACGCAACCCGCGAACTTCACACTCCCTTTTTCACCGTCTCGGACCGTACTTCGGTCGAAAAAAAGTACGCGGTTTCTCCGCTTCTCTCGGGGTGAGACATTTTTTCTCCTCTGTTTCTCTCTCTTCCTCACTCTTTTTCCCTTTGTTTTTCGGATTACCTTTGGTTCTCATCCCGTGTGATCATTTAGTCAGTGAGAACCGTTTTTCCACGCAGGTTTTTCGAACGCGAAACGAGGAAGAAAGCCACAAGGAAGCTTAACCCTTCTAGTAATTTGCTAAAGGTGTTTGCACAAAGTGCTAGTAATAAATAGCGTCGAAAATTAAGTAATATTCGGATAGAGTTAATCGATGAAAATACTTAATTATTGGGGGTCCACGACAGCCGAGCGGTAGCGCCGGTTAGAAAATCGGTCCATTTGCCACAACTGCGTGGGTTCGAATCCCATCCGGGGCCGGGCCTTCCCCTGTACGAGAGGAGCGACTATCCACGTACATAATGGAAAAAGTCCTGTAAGCCCTTCATGGGGCAGGCATGACAAAAAAGGTCGTTACGCCAAGAAGAAGAAGACTTATTTATTGATCGCCATTTTCACAGTAACAGACGATTAAGACACTGAAAACTGGGTAAAGTTTTAAAACCTTAGAGTGGTATTGTCTCTAAAAAATAAAAAGAGTAATTGGGGTTTTCCTAGATAATTACACTGTAATAACTGTTAACATTAATTTATTTATGGTTTAAAACTAACATATGCCTATTACCAAAAGTTTTTACCGATTTTCTGAGTACATTTTTGTTTGCACATATCAAAATCCACATAGAAGCGATGAATTCGGGGATATATACTTATTTTAAAGTAGCTGCTTAACGTCACTTCTTTTGTTTGTTAACAAACCGCTGCCGTATATTTCTAAGATTTTGTTCAGTACTCAACATTTAATGAATTGACAATGCTTTACAAAATAATTTTGAGCAAAAACATCAATCTTCCTATTTACAATTATTTCAAACAACCAA
>KE524563.1:37865-55124 GCA_000441895.2 Anopheles sinensis | reverse complement strand
ATGCTCGATAGTGCTCCACTAGGGGGAGGGGGCGGGGCGGTCGGCGGGTTGGAAAACTGTATTCTTGTGGTTTTTATTGTTAAAGATGTCGAAAACAAGTGACGCACTGCAAAAGCGGAAGGAATTGGCGGAGGCGAGGCCGAATGCTTTTGTGAGTTTTCCCGGGAATATGATGCTGGTGCATCGTTTTTCTTTCGATCTTTTCCCGCAACTAACGAAATGCGAAGCCTCACTTCCGGTGAACCCCGGTCGGGCGGTTGTGGTGGGAGGAGTTTTTTTGTTTTTGGTACGCCGTTCGGCTGCCTCTTCCGAACTTGACGTTAATTTATTCATTTTCCAGTAGCGGGCCAGCCAGCGGGAGGAAAATTCGCACGCACGCACGGACGAATGGAGAGCGCTGGAAGTTATCGACCGAACGTTTGTTCGCTGTCGAGTTCACACAAGGATCACAACACACACCATGCGGGAAAAAACATGGAATAATTGTATGCCAGAGTTGTGCCGTTTTTGGGCGAAAGAAATCGTTCCTTTGATTTGATTTCTCTTGAGTGCAAAAGTGAGGAGGAAATGAAATTACAAGGCGTAGAACTACTTGGGAACGGCAGTTCGTTAGGGAAAACATAATTAGACAATCACGTGTAGGCAAACATAAACATGAGAACGCTATGTTCCTTTGTAATGGATTTAATTTGTTCACAAGTGCCTCGAAAGTCGCGCAGTAAAAGTGTCACCTTCTTTAGAATTACTTAGCATTTTCCATCGGCCGATGAGAAGAAAGGAACCACGACTCCACGACCCGGCGTCACACGTATGGTGTGCGTAATTTTCCAATTAAATTTTCCCTGCTGCCGATGTCAATGCTCGCAGCAGCACGAGAAGAAGCTGGATAAATATTCTTAGGGTCATAATTTATGACATCAGCGTGCGTGCGTGCGTGCACAACTTTCCTCTTCAGCTGGTGTTCCTCAACACCGCGTGGAAAGGAATGCATACGAATGTCGCTCTACAGCCAGGCTCGTAAAATCGTGGATCGTAAACGTTAGAACAAGCACCGGAGACGGAGATGGTTTTTCCGTGGCGCATGGGTAAAAGACGTCCTGTGTGTCATCGTGTGCCTCTCCTACGGTGTGTTTGTGCGTGTGTACATCCTGCTCAAGTCGATTGTAAGCGAGAAGGAGAACGTTGTCGGGTGTGAAATGCCCAAGTGAAGTGCGTGTAATAAAATCGTAAAAATCGTTCTTCATTGACCTTCGGAAGGCCGCGCTCGCGGTCGGTGACGCTTAGTTACATGAAAAGTGTACACACTTTCTCCCAATCCCTCATCCCCAAACACGACGACAAACAATGTGAAAGGAGTGGGTATGGCGCGCAAGAAAAGCGCATTTTTCTCACGCATTTCCTTCGCCAAACAAGACGCCAAACAAGATTCGGCAGCCGTACGGTTTTCTTTAGCGCAGACAGTTTTCAGCAGCCGCGAGCGAAACGTTTTTAATAAACCATTACTTCCATAAAACTTTTCCCCGCTTCCGCTTGCCTTCCCGGGCACTCGCGTCCCGTGGAAAGAAGAGGGGCCCCAAAAGGGTGTCTCGGGAGAGAACTTCTTGGAAGAAAATCAAGCTTGTGTGAAGAAAATTAAGCGGTTCTTTGGGAGCGAAGGTTGGGGCGGGGGGATTTTCGTCTGGAAGGGAGGGAGGGTGTGAGCCGTGCGGGGTCTCTCGTTGACGAGTTGCGATGATTTAACACCGACGTTCTAATTTTATTACGTTTGCGCAGTGTTTGGCGCATTCGTCTCGCGTTGTCGACGGGTGAAGAAAGCTCGTCGCGCCGTGATGTTTTTCCTCAATACTTTTCACGCTCGGAAAAAAGGGGCCAGTGCTCGCGGCTACAGGACAGGAAATTGTTCGCGTTTACTTGCTTTCCATAAAAAATAATAGCCAGCCTGTCTCACGCACGGCTTTCCCCCTTCTCCATTCGCCGCGCATTCGATCTTTATTCTTTCAAGAAGACAACATTATATTCCGCTTTCTTCGGTTCAAATATCTGCCGCAAACTGTACTCCTCTGCGTTTCAGGCATTTCGGCGACATTATTCTACGACCAACAAGAACCAGAACAATGAAGAATAACGTACCAACGGCGTAAATAATCTCTCCAGAACCTGTGATGGGTTGTCTGTTTTATGGATAGTTCCTTTTTCTCCGCATGAGTACGAGGAGAACGCGTAAAAATGCAACCCCAAGAACGGAAGTTGGACCGAAGCCGATTTTATCCCAAGATGATATCTGTCGGAAACATTTTTCGGACCGGACGATCGTGACAGCATCATGTGCGGCAGGGCAGATAATGATGCTACTCCATCATGGGCCGCGTGGTGCTTAAGATCACCTTTATCGCCTCTGAGGTGGTACGCTTTGCTTCCGTCTTCGCGCAAGATGTGGAGAATGTTGTATCTTACGAAAAAGGGGCCCTCGAAAAACCCGCCAGCCAGCAGTAGGAAGTTCTCGAGGAAAACCCCCATAAACGAAACATTACGAAGGCATTAGAGATGTTTTCATTTGGAAGAAATTAAGTGCCACCCATTAGGGAGAAATATAAAATGTCTGCAAGTGTAGCTTGAAACTACTTAGAAACGACATTAAAGATTTATTTTCAGTAAATTCAAATTAAAGTAAAATACTGTTTATAAAACCATGAAACATAATGCAAATCTCATTCGCCATCGTGAGTAATCGCATTTGACATGCATTTCAAACCCTTTTTATTAGTCTCGAAAGTGGTACATGGGGTTGTACGGAAAAGTATACTTTCCACCCAGCTGGAAATCGCCGAATCCATCCTGTGAACGGAACGGCTAAATCATTGAGATTAGTAAAAGCGACGGACGAGACAGAAAAAATGCAGGAAGCGCAGCACTTTAAGCGCGCGGGGTTATCGAAAACGCATTCATTAGATGAAATATTGTGCCCCTAATTCCTGAAACCACCTCCATAACGGGCAGAGAGATGGGTTTGACCCGGTCCTGGGGATGAGTTATTTACTTTCTTTGATCCGAGTGGCCATCGCCGATTAATGGCGCTCGCTCCCGGGGCTCGTGTCCGCGCACAGCACATTTTGGCATTAGGAGGAACCGTGGAGAAATGGTCGATGATAAAACGTTGTTGTGGTTGTTGTTGTCGTTGATCGTTTTTAGATCCACCTTCGGCCGTCGAGGGCAGCTGCCCCCGTGGGCGTTCGGCTTGCGATGTTCGATAAATGCCCAGCCTTTCCTGAGAGCTTACGGGTCTCATTTCTTTCGAGGAACCAGCGAAGATATTGGAGGAAACGCTGTGACTACCATCATGCATCCAAAGAAGCACAGCGTACACCGAACCGGTAGACAATCCGGTGGGGATGCATGAAAAGTTTAACGTTTTCGTACCCTTTTCACTCTTTTCTCGTGGTTAGATTAAAAAATAACTTGTCGCTTTTGATACCTCAGTCCATTTGGAAGCTAAAGTTCAAGCTTAAAAGGAGGGACGTTCTCCGTAGGGCAAGTGGGTCACCTAAAGGGACTGGGATGTTCCACTTCGGGGGAGATTTGACCGGTATCCGGAATGTCACCCCACGCCCAAAGAGAAGTCGCCCAGCCCACCCCCGTCGATCGGCCTTTGGGTCAAGCGAGTTTTGGCGATTTTATCTTATGGAAAGTGTTTGGAGGAGAATCTTTGATCGAAATCCTCGAAAAGAAAGAAATTTTAGAGGATTGTATATCTGGAGATAAATAGTTTCTACATTCGACTGATCAAAGTTCCGATATTAAGTACTTATTACTTACAAAAATTATGTTTTCAGACGTTCCTTGCGATTTTATAGTCGAAATATTGTTCATCATGAATCAAGATGAAAAATATTTGTAGCGCTATGAAATTCACGCATGACACTTGACACCCGGAATGACAGTGGAGACAACAAGGCACTCCATTACCGGGGAAGTCGACTCCGACATACTTCGGCGACCCAACGTTGTCGGAAGCTGGGCGATGATCAGCGCATCATCCGAAGACACCCTGCCAAGAAACTGAATGAATGAATGAATGAATCGAAAGCGTGGGCGTGTTCCCAGACCGGTGACCAGCACCTTCGGGCTAGCTGTCGGGCGGAAGATTTTTCTTATACAACCTGGGATTTTTTTTTTCGTTTTTCTTCCCCTTCGTCGAGTTTTCCTAAAACCGACGTGGTTAGTATGGGTTCAGACTCCAAGTCAGGAGCCGTTAGAAATGTGTCTTTGAGGTGGAGGGGGAGGTAGAATTTGTGAAGTTTATTTTTAGACCTAACACTCCGAAGTGACAAGCGAACCACGGACACACTGGCTGGTATATGGGTGTCTGCACGACACTTCGGGTTTCGAATCGAAAAGGTCTCTTCTTTGCTCCGCTCCGAAGACTGGATTTCGAACGGGAAAGAAGCCCGAGCGGAGCTGATCGAGATGGATGGACCAAATTAACCAAACTGTCACATCGAGATCATCCAACTGCTCCACCGTCTATCCAACTGGGACAGCTACAATGTGTCGGCTCTGGTTAAGCGGTCGATTAACCGAACAGCTACACACTTTCCACCGGAGTGCCACAATTAATTTTTATTACCATTTTTAATTGGCTTAGGTGGATTTTCGTGTAGATGCAGATTCGGTTCGCTTACCTTTAAGGCATTGATTACCACTCGTTTTTTTTGGTTTGGTCCAAAAAGGGGTTGTAACACAGTCTGTTAGTTAGTACACAAATTTACACATCATATCGTCAGGACTCGGAATGTAATTTCCTGTGTCAAAAATAAAAACCAATGGGATAATTTCCTGTCCTTTTCCCCATGTTGGTCATAAATGATTTTTCGCTATCCCTTTTCGTATGTCTCTTCCCAGAAAACGACCAAAAATGGCTAATCCTCGCCAGGATCTCTGCGTCACGATTGCAATATGAAAGTTATCAGGTGCTGTCCCTTCACAGCAACTGTTCAAATAAATACCCTTCTTCATTCTGGATCACGTTTCGCACAACAGGACGACAGCAAAGCGAAATAAATGGGTTGCTCATGAATAAAAAGGTCCGTCTGCGGTCGGCAAAAGTTTGGTGGAACGATTTATGATTGGAGCTTAAATTAATTACACGCCATTCAAGCGCCAATAAAACTAAAGGGTAGCACTTAAATACAGTTTGACAAAGTCGTGTGGTTGAAACCTTTTTTGACCAAATACTTATTGTTGGCTGATCTCTGCAATATAACCATTTATGGTAGTGTACAGATGAATCATGCTTTTTACCTTTGAATGACAATTTAGTGACCAATCGGTGGTGTTCCTGGAACAGCTTCACTGCACACACACCTCGTAACATTATCTTAAATGATGCTCATACGAAGGTAATTAAAGCTAATTTGCTAGAGACGTGAGGGTGTTTCAGATGTCACTGTCACTGGACGCTGCATTAAATTACCCAGGTACAACGCCGAAGTGCACCGTGCGGTAGTTCGGGGATTTGACTGTTGCACAATTGCACACCATGAGTGTGGATTTCAAAATCAACTTCTCGGCGGGAGTTCGGTTCGCGACTCTACCCAGGTGGTGATGCTCACCGACCTCCGCGGAAGGGAACGGAGACGTGCTGCTGAAAGTATCTCTCTTTAACAAACAACTTAATTAGCACCTAAAACAGCATCATGTTCCATGCCGAGAAGGAGGTGGTTGCAAGGGTGGTTTGGTGCAATGAGGGTTAAACGTTTGCACGAGGGGAATGATGACTCCCAAGGGTGCACTGATTTCGATGCAATCACGACGACGTGCAAGGACCACTGAGGGATGCCTGCGGTAGCTGCTGTGCATACGCCTTTCCCAGGTGCAGCAACAAACTCACATGTTGCATACACCGAAGGAGAGGATCGGGAGCGATGCAATTGAAAAGCGCTCAAAATCGGAAACTTCTTCTTCTCAGGCAGCAGTTGGGAACGATTTGACTTCGTTTGGGGGAGGTAAGTCGAAGGGTGTGGGGGGATGGTATGAAATTATTATGAAGGCCGTGTAGGTACAGCGAGGCACGTTGTCGTCCTTCCGAGCGCACCACGTAGACCGGATCGAGTTTTATTTCCGAAACACGAGTCTCCAATGGGACCAACCACAAGCGGCAGTAGTAATAGCATGGAAAATGGCAGTCCACCAAGTCAGGAAACACATACCACGTGCCGCATAAGGAGAAGTGTTGAATAAAAAAAGAATAACACATGCTGGTATATCAACTCAATGCAGCGGAATTGTGGTTTCGACACAATGTTGCTGGCAGTTAACGGTTACGATTACTGCTATACTTTTCCTCCATGAGCGACATTTATTCTGAAGTAATGGAATATGGAAACCAGGTAGGAATAGGTAATTCTGAAGGATATTTCCTTTAGTAAGAATGCTAGATGACATGCAATATTTGTTGAATTCACAATAATTCTTTTAAATGGCAAACTAAAAGATTATTTTCAGTACCGGCACTCATTTTTATAAAGCTCCAAACATGTAGGATCAATCTGGATTCAGGCACACGGCAAAAGGCATTTAAATTAACATTTGCGTCTTGTGTTACCATCGACAAAAATGAAGAAATGGAACAACAATAAATGTAATAAAAAACAACAAAGTCCGTTCGTAAGCCAAAGTAGATAAAATAAGTGATTAATAAGCTACTTCTTGTTTCAACTTTTCGACAAAAAAGCACCAATTTGTTCTATGGGTAATGCATTAAATATAACCTGGCTCGCGTTTGGGAGGGATCGAACTTCAAAGTCTCATTTACAGCGACAAGTTGAACGTTTAATCTGATAGCGAATAGAGCTTGCAGTTAACCAACGGCCAACAACGAACGGGTTCAGAGTGCACCGAGGTGGTCGGAAATTCCATGGGCAACTTCGTATCGAGATTGTTATCAAACCAAATGCGCCGAACCTTAAGGCACACCAGAGCGCGCAGAAACAGGAAAAACCACATTTCGCTGCTTCGGCGGGACCGTTCGCTAATTCTCCATTGCTCAACGCAGTGTAGATGCATGCCAAGGGAGAATAATCCAGCATTCGTCTCAACCCCGGCCGTCCTTCCCTAGGAATCCGTACGCTAATGGCCGATCGACAAGGTTCGAAGGAGAATCGGTTTCGACATCGATCCAACTGTAGTCCAACTGCAGTCGATTAAAGAGGTGTGGCAACAACAACAGTCGGTGGTATAAATAAGCTCGTGCTTTGATGTGTGTTTTTGAGAAGATGAATTTAAATCATCAAAGAGAAGATTTCTCTCTTATTCTTATACTAAATCCATGTTTTTGCAGTAGAACATTATAAATCAACAATATAACACTAGGATTTCCGACAATCAACATACAGGGTTTACCACTTGACAACATTATCAGACGATAGCACAAACGCAGTAGATGATAATACAATCGTGGCGGATGAAAAGACAAATGAGGCAGGTATACCACAATCGTGGCAGATGATAGCACAATTGTGGCATATGACAGCACAAGCCGGTACGATGGTGTCAGTGAAGTACAAACTCGCGCGTATAGCCGTGTCGAATGCACAACGAACCATGAACAAAGTTGAGAAATTATGCGGTTCCTGTAATACAAACATCGTCATGAAAACATCATTCAACCATTCATGTTACAATTCATCTCTTCCACTAGATTACGCACTGCATTCGATTTGAAACCAAAAACGGAATGAAAATCTAAACAAAGACCGTTTGGTTGTCAACATTGTGCTTTCATCTGTCACGATTGAATTATACCTGTATTGTCTTGTCATCTGCCACTTTAACATCTGTACGTTATCAACTGATAATTTTGTCTTATGAAGTGGTAAACCCTTTAATATCTCAAAACATTCTTAGTTGAAGTCTAGAACCAATGTCTTTAAACCCAAATTTGTTCTTTCCGATGGAAATATCCACAAATCTTTTATGTAAAGCCATTCGATGAGTACTTTAAGGTCTCGCGGAATTGCAATTTACTCTGTTTTCTTGTTTTTCAACCAGCACCTCCTCTGCAGAGCACAGTCCTTGACTCCGTCCCATTGCAATCGCGGAATATGTTGGCTTGGTTTCGTGCATACCACGTCCAATTTATAGCCACCATCCATCGAGTCGCAGTTCATTATCCCGCATAATCAGGAGTTCGCAAGCTCCCGATACGAACAAATTGTGCGCATTCTACGTAACACAACAACTAGGGAAACCGACGATGCCAAATTTTGTTCGAGGTGTTCTTTTTCGCACCATTATCTCGCATTTTCCGATAAATCACCCCATTTAAGGACGGCGCCTCTCGTGAGGGTTTGCCAATGTTGCCATAGGTCTTTCCGGCAAAAGGGGGGGAAACATATCGAAACTGGACAGCGGAATTCGTGGCCCGGGAACGTGATGTTGGGCTCGGTGTCGTGATAAATCAATCAATCGTCACACGGTGCAAAAATGCAACCAGAACCGTGAGGCGAGCTCGAAACATTCGGCGCCTCATTGCGCTCGCTTTCGCTTTCAACCTCGAACTCTATCGGTTAAAAAATTTCCCGCAAACGAGGAGTGGCGATTCGTGAGCACGAACGTGATCTGGCGCTTTCCATAATAGCTTGTCCACTGCCTCAAACTTGTGTTTAAAAAGGACCTCCAGTAGCAAACGGTTCGGAACAGTATCATAAAATATTGTTCACTCCTGTTCGTCACACATTTGATACAACAAGTCGATGTTAGGGGCAGGGTATAAAGGAAGCAAAATTGAAATGGGTTGTAGCGGACGCGTGTTTCGCAGCCAACCCAAGGAATGCATTTTATTACACGGCCCTTCCATCTGGCCTTACCACGGAGAGGACCTTTCGTCCCCAATTTTTGTTTTCTTTTGTTACCAAAATAGTACACGGAATCAATTTCGCGTTATTCACCCGCAAACGATTGTTAATCTGGGCTCGGAGGGGTTACCGTATCGTCGAGAAAAGCGAAAACCCAAATCCCACCACGAAGCCTTGCTAGGTTATCTCACATAAGGGCAACATTTTGTTTTGGGCAGTTTTGCAAACCCGGCTCGCCATAAATTGTTCCGGCGTGACGTGACGCACGTTCGGCCACATACCAACAAAATGGTGGGGAGATAAATGGCGAAACGACAAATGAAAAATCCAAAACAAAAAAAGGAGCGAATACTTTAACAATGTGCGTTGGTGAGAGGGAAGGAAAAGCGAAGCAAAAGCAAAACAACAAAATAATATTGCATTGCATTAAAGATTGCGGTTTCCTTTCGCGAGGAACCCTTGTTGTCTTGTACGTCACAATGAGCGTTTCGAAAATAGGTAAAAAGGTAAAACGAAATTTAATCGTCGTTTAAAGGGAACAACGCCGATCGCCGCTTTTCCGTCCCCCTGTTTTTCACCCGTTCGTTTTCCTCGTTTCGCGTCACTTTCATTAACTAATAATGTGCGCTGGTCGTTTTGGTTTCTTTCACCGTCGTCTAGTTTGCGACTCCGGAGGTTCCGATGTGATCTTTGGTGGTTTGTGTTCACCGGCCATTGCAGCAAGCCACTCCAAAATGTGTTGCCAAAACGTTTGACCACTCCGAAACTGATCCAATCCCGCACTCCAGTGAAAGTGAAGTTCCGCGAGCACGTTTATTGCTCTCCGGCGCATTTGTTTTGGACACCCGGATTGCCCGGAAAAGGGGTGCAGGTTTCGCATTACACGACGCCATCCCCAGCTGTCCATCTCGGAATCGTTTCGTTTTAAACAACATAAACAACGTGCCGACCTCCATGCTTCCGCAAACCCCAGTCCTTTGGTCTGCGTCCCGCTGGAACGTAACGTAATAACGTCCGTCCCGAATACCTCTCACTTTCAAACTCAGTCAAATTCTAAACACTTTCATGCCCGAATGTTTGCATCCCCGACGAAGACGATTCCCCCCTTAACCACCTTCCATTCCGGCGAGGGACCAACGT
Organism: Anopheles sinensis; assembly: GCA_000441895.2. Lineage (NCBI taxonomy): Eukaryota > Metazoa > Arthropoda > Insecta > Diptera > Culicidae > Anopheles > Anopheles sinensis. Next base: position 45,132 of record KE524563.1, on the reverse strand, counting down.
TGGTTCGGTTGGCGTTAATTTATTTCGACGAAAATCATTGGGAAACCCGGCACATCCACCCTCCTTTCGGAGGGCTTGCCTCAACCTTGGACAATTCGTTTTCTAAATAAAATTTAAAATAATTCCACCAACGATTGATTGCAGGGCGCTGGATATAATCGCCCGTACACTCACACTTACCGTAAATTCGCCGGTCACGGCATCGAAGCCCACGTGCACCGTGTGCTCGAAGTTGGTCGGATAGGATATATTCGGCTTGGAGTCGTTGTGCGGGCCCTTCGAGACCTTGATTTTGTTCTTGAGCGTTTTCTTCTTCCGATCGGCATCGTCCGGTTCTGCGGAGAAGGGGGAGGAGAAAGCAAAATGAAGCATGAAGTGAGTTTAGCAACTGAACACGCGAGAGAAGAATCGCCCATAAATGTTCCACTTAATGTCGATCGATTATTGCGCTTCATATGCCCATCAAATATTATTCTCTCTTCAATATAATTCATTGGAAATATCTCTTACATCTCTTCTGCTCTTCGGGAGATAATACATTTAAAAAGAACGATAAAAATCCTGCCCGTCTTGTATCTTAGATGCAGTGACTATCCCTCCTTATATAATATTATCGACAGGAATAAAAAACCTACTGTTTACTCCCTTTAGCGTGAGCTCAATCTCTCTTCTGAAGCACTGCCGGCCAACTTTTTTGCGATCCTTCCGTCCCATTATTTGACACGAAGGATAGTCCACAAAACTATCGATCTCTTGCCAATATCTATGGCGTCATCAGATACTTTACAGGGTTTCGAATCATATAACGGAACACTCGAGCGGTATTGGAACAGTACACGCCTGCTCTTTATTTGCAATCAAATAATGGAATATTGCATACATTTCCTGAAGGAATGCAATTCATTTCCGGAGAAATTGAAAACTTCACAACTCGCTTTGCATTGCTCCAAAGAAGAATTGCATACCTTTAAGAAATGTATGCAATATTCCATTATTTGATTGCAAACTTATACTGCCCGACTTCTTTTTGCTGTGGTCTGGAAGTTTTGTGTCAAAGTGCCGTTTTGTTAAATATTCGCTTTGTTTGTTGAAACCAATTCTGTTTGGTTACTCTACGTAGATAAATACACTAAATTCAAACATTAAAATGATCAAATAACTTGATAACCCAGTTGGTAGAACTTTGCGTTATTACACGAGCGAGCGGAAGTTATATGTTAAACACCCTACATGAGCCTATTTTGGCAGTTAAAGTTCAGGCAAAGATGACAGATAAAGTCCTCGTCTAATATGCTCGGGCTCGCCCGTTCCAGATTTTGACAGTAATTGGTCGGCAAAAATGACAGATAAAGTCCGTGTCTAATATGGGCATATAGAGCTGGAGTGTACTGTCCCAGAACTGATTTGAAACATTACACCAACTGATTCAAGTGTTCCGTTATATGATTCGAAACCTTGTATAATTTTAGCGGCCAAATGATGCCTTGTTGAAACATGAGATTTGTAGAGCTCCACAGAACCCTACAAAAAACTCCACATCTCGCTTTGCATTGCTTCTGAGACGAATTGCCTATATTCAGAAAGTGTATGTAACAGTCCATTACAGGCTGGCTCCGTTTTACGTCACCTTATGTGACTATGACAGCGACGTAAAAGCGAGGTCGGGCCCAAAAATTTCCATGTTTCCTACGTTTATAATACCTACTCAAGGCTTAAATTTATAAGTCCATGTTCGAATCTTGTGTCAAACAATTTGCATTGAATCGTATGAGTAAAGAACAAAGCACGCTACTATAAACTAGCTTCGAACTATTTGTCAAACGACGTAAAGCGAGGCCGACGTCAGACGGGGCCAGTCTGTATTTGATTGCAAACTTACAAAGCCGGCATGTACTGTTCCAGTACCGCTTCGAAACATTACACTAACTGGTTCAAGTGTTCCGTTATATGATACGAAACCCTGTATCTTCCAGCACAATTATGGTCGTCCTTTTATCCAGGGATTGTCATGAGAAGTGGTTTACAGGACGTGCTCCATTTTAGCACTGCTGAGAACATATTGTTTTCCAAAGTGAGGCTTCAGTTAGAGTTGGTACTAAACTGTTATTTAAATAATAAATATCACTAACAGTAAGAGGAAAATAATAGAATCAATTTGTCCACCAAAAAACTGTGTAATCAAATCCGCTCTAATCTTGTAAACTGGATGGACCCTGACAAATAACGGCTGGTCCTGGCAAGTAAACGGTTGCTTACTGTCTACCGGTCGGTGGTTAGTATGGCCCCCAACATCACCATCATCATCCATTATTTGTCCGGTGCTTTCCCACAAAATTGACGACCCTTTTTGCTTTTCCCGGGAACGAACAGCAGTCGCTTTCCTTTTCCGCATTTTCACCTGAAGCTGAAGCTTACCTTTCGGCAACGGTTTCATATCGACCGGGGCCACCCCATCGATCCGGTCGCTCCCTCCCGTGCCACCGCCGCCAACACCGCCACCACCACCACCACCACCCCGATTGCTCGTCAGGCGGACGGGCGGTGCCGGTGGTTTATCCTCTTCGCTGGACATTCTTCGGGGCCGCGCTAGATGGGCTGCGTTAGTGGCACCGGTGCTCGACCTTTACCTCGTCGTCTTCCACGCTGGAGAGGGGGGGTGGGTTGAGTCCTTCCGGGTTGAGATTGTGTGGACAACGAGAACGAGCGCTTTCCAGTGTTGGAGCAGAAAAATAGAAGCGATCTGATTCACTTCGATGCCTGCTTTTGCTCCGATTTGCCGGGGACTGATACCGCGTTCTTTCTTCACCCCGCTTGAAGACTCTACCACTTTAACGCTCACGCTGGGATGCTTTTAGAACACCGATGGGAAAGCCGGTACAGAAGAAACACCAGTGCACTACTTTTCTTTTCCCTAGTGACCCTCGGGACAAAAGACACTATGTGCGCGTTTTAAATACACCCTTTTCCTCTCACTCAAACACTCCGTATAGCTTCACTTTTCCCGCTGACGGCACCAACTGTAGAGCATTAATTTTCCCATCTAAATGCAAAACCGAACCGACCACTCAAACGGAGGACACACGCGCACAAAACATCGCAAACCACCTCAAACGCACTCGCGAATAAACAACACACACAAGAAAACCGGCGTGGAACCGTTTCGTGGATTCTTTCGCGAAAACCCGACGAGACGAACAGGATATAAAATAGGTAGAAATAAAATTAATGTAAAACAATTGCGTATCGGTGAACGCACTTCTCTTGCGGAACACACAACTGGACAGGCTCGCCTTTTTTCGTTCACATTTCACGACCACGAACCACCTGAGGGTAGCCGGAGCTAGAGGAGTGTAGGGGGGTTTACGCGACACTGGGAAAGGATTTTCATTCACACGAAACACACCTAATCGTAGCACCTGGAAAAATCAATTCAAGGGAAAGGGGAATTAAATAGTGAAAATAAAACCGACAAAGAAAAGCATCCTTCGTGCGGGTTCAAGATGTTTTTCATGATTTCGCGTACATCAATTGAAATAGTTTTGCTGGTTTTTGCTTCAAGAGTTCTCATTCGTAAAGTTATTTTTATAGCAGGGAGAGTGACCTGAAATGAAAGGAGAAAAAAGGTACATTAGAGAAGTGTCGTTTGTGGTATTTATTTGAAATCTCTAAACCGATTAATATTCATTTTGGAGCGCTTTGTGCTCATTTGTTCCTAAAGAGTTTAAATCGAAATCTATATTAATCCGGATAGGACACGCCGAGGAGAAGTGGCTGTCGCAAAACAGAACGAAACAACCGCGAGGCACAAGCGAAATGATTCAATCCAATTTGCTCGTTGAGTCGATCAAGTTTGTGTGCCTGTGTGTCGAGAGGAAGGTCAAAGGCGTGCGAATTGTGTTGGATTTTCCGTAATTTCGTAGCGTGCTTTCTCCCGGCTCACGGTCGGCCCCTCCTTTGGCGGTAGACAGTTATGCCTCCCGGCCCCAGTCTCCGCTCAAACGGTTCCTCTTCCGGTGCGCCATCATTGCTCTGCGAAGCCATGGCGGCTTCCGCACCGTTGAAAACGTCGAAACCATTAACACGCACAGGCCCAAATAAGGAGGTAATGATATTAGCAACCCATTGCTGACCGACACAGGGCAAGCAAGGATCGGGGAGGAGACGAAACCGATGACACACTCTCATATTCTCCCCGAAGGAGCGTTAGACGAAACGGGCGGCAGAATATTTGCCTCACGGCAAACCGGGACAGTAAAGAAGCCCTGAAAAGGCCACGGCCAAAGATGGTAGAATGGTAGAGACACACACACACACACACGAGAGTGCACGCGCGACGTTTGGAAGCAAGAATCGATCGATTTGGCTTTTCGGAAGTCGCGACGACGGTGGTTTTCTTTATATAGAAACATCGCGACTTCGACGTCGATTGGCCGCCGTACGTGAGTTTGGGAACCGTTTCCGCCGTCTGCCGGAACGGAAGCTTGCGCCAGGGTTAGGCAACTCGTGTTCGTCCGCTAGGAGGGATTCGAACTGAGGGGAGATAAACAAACGTAAATTTAATATCTCTCAATGCCTAATGTTCCCTGGTTTAAGGGAAAATTCTTAGGAGTCTCAAGACGAAACAAACTAAGCAAACCGTATAAAAATACAAACAATTGTAGAAAGATATCGAGAACAAGAAAATGTATGAATTTCGTGCGGAAACTGTCGTGAATATTAGTCAACTAACTCAGCTTTCCGTGAAATTTCTCCACGTACGTCGTTAATCAAGCCCACGTCAATCCCCGAGTGGAAAGTGAATGTTAAAATCTGTCTTCGCTACACTTCACCAAGGGGCTTGCCATTACACTTCTTTTCCGAGCGGGACACCACGACCAATCATTCATCATTGTCCAGTTAATGCAACAGCCACAGATGATCTGCCAAGATAGAAAGGGTAACTCATTACCAGTCAGATCGATCGATACTCGGGCATAGGCTGCACATTATCCGATCAGAGAATCGACGCAAAACCCGCTTCGGAACGCGCAGTTAATCGACCAGGCAAGAAAAGCAAACGTATTTGTCATCTTAAATCTGGCCGTGTGCCGCATGCATGTTTTTGTTTGGGGCCGGGTTATGCTACAATCTCTTTGGAAACATTACTTTTTTGTTATGCGCCGATGCCATGATCAATGGAGCTCCTCGTACGATATTTCCTTTCCCGATGGGAAAGATGATAGCAGTTTGGAGTATGAGAAATTGGGAGAGAAAAAGACTCGCATGGTTTTTGCAAAGAGGATCTGTTCGGTTGGAAGTTTCTTTATACTTTCTTTAAACTCATTTGAACACTGGTTTAAAATGAATTCAAGATTTGATGGAAGTAATAATGGTTAAAAGAACCCAATTCTATTTGTGGAGGAGGCAGATTGTTTATGTGTGTGGTAAATGATCAAGTTTCAAACTAAACTATGCAATTTTGAAATTGAAGAAACAAAAATTAATATGTTGCACAATTTATGAAAACAACAAACAGAGCTTCCATCCAAGGGTTCAAAACTTCCATCATTCATGCCTGATGTACTGGAATCACCCATAGACTTTCATTGATTAACTTATATGTATGTTGTTATATTGAGTTTAGAAAACAAAACCAATGCCTTCTACCTGATCCCTATAGCTTTGCCTGAATGGAAGCCTGCAAGCGAAGAATGGCGGAAGAGAGTGTTCACTTACATGCAACCCAAGAAAAGCGAATGTCATAACACTCGACGATTTACTGTCATCGATGCGATGATACTGGCCTGATGATTTATACTTTCTGTTTACACTAGTCGATAAATAAAGTCTAAGCAGCTGCAGCTGTTTGCCATTGGAACGACCATCGTCGGAGATAAGAAAGCTCTAGTCAATGGTTTTGCGAAAAGGTTGCATCACATATGAAAGAAGGAGAAGGTGTCGTGTGAACAAGGATTAAAAACGAGGTGCAATCTGGGTAGGGAGTAAATGAAAGAATAATATTGAACAAACTTGATTGGATTGGAGGCTTGAGCAATCATTCGTGACCACTTCTGACGTGTGCCAGAATAAATTATTTAAGTCATAAAGCACATCCTATCAAGATTCATCTCACAAAAGTGCATAAATGATTTTTCTACAAGCAGGTGGCATGCTCATCCTTGCACAAACATCCAAACCCAGCTTCCAATAACTTTGGAAACAAATCGCCACTGTCAAGAGAAAAATCCGTCGAATCCCCAACCGGAGCATTTTCATTAGATCAAACTGTCGTTTGTTAGGAGCGGGTGGTGCTGAGGTTTGGTTAATTAACCTCCAGCCGTCTGCCCACCGTTGGAGGGCTGGGCGTGAGAAAATCGGTCACATTCAGCCGAGGCGCTACGACTCCTAAATCCTGCTGAAAATCGATCCGATCCTGTCGGATATTCTGAGGCGTTCCTTCAAGCGAACGGCGGCGGAAGCACTCTTTAGATTTTGTTTTACTTTCCCCTTTACCTCCATTCCCAATTGCCCCGAAGGGGTTCCCGGTCCGTCTTAGTCGTTTTCTTGAGAGAACATAGCCGCCATGTGGACGTTGTTCCCCGGCTTCTGAACCATGAGATGGAAAATGACGCTCTTTTCAGCTATTGAATGTCTGCGCTTTCCACTCGCGAGCGAGCGAACGACCGAAGGCTCTGCCATCGGGGAAAATTAACACCGAAAGTGAAAAAAGAACACGACTTCGGCCCATTGTCACTTCGGGGGAGCTTCCGATTTTATTTCCACTGACAACAATCCAACCCGCTGGCTGACGTCCTCTAGGGGCGCCCGACCGAAAGTCAACGACCGGTAGAGCAAAAGGAAAGCCATACCGAGCCCCTTAGTGGAGAGAGAATAAAAAAGAAGAAAATTGGAAAACTCGAACCCCCTGCAGGCACACACGTTTGCATGCTGGCAAACGGGACGACCTTCAGGAGCATTAGTTAAGTTTAACAGTTTGTTTCAGCAACGGCGACACTGTGTGACTCAACGACTCAAAAGTGATTTTCCAGTGTGTTTTTTCTACTTTTTTCCTCGCTACTTTTTTGTCACATTCCTTTTGCACTGAAATGATAGTGACATCGTTCGCAGAGCGAAAAAGTAAATAAAAACCAAATCGAAGAAAGAAAAAAACGGCGGTCGCCAGCTTGACGACATTGAACCGCATTGGGGAGAACATTATGCAGACTCATTTGGGTGGTGTTGTGGTGGCAGAAGCTGGCCACGTGGAGCCGCCCCATGGAATGTAAAA
>KE524563.1:4925-34083 GCA_000441895.2 Anopheles sinensis | reverse complement strand
AGTGTCGGACCAGCATGTGAATGTGAAGATGAGGAGGGCAGGCGGTGGGGTGGTGCCCCCGTTCCATCAGCCCCTTCTTCTCCACCCAAAAGGGATGTGATTGAATCAGATCTTTCGCACGATTCAGTTGCGAAAGACTAATTGCATTTCACCTGGTGAAAATATTCACAAGGCTCTTGTCAGGAAACACCTTCATCAACAACATGTTGGCTCGACACTTTCCAGCCATTGTTTGCTATCGGGAGGGCTCACGAATATTTGGACGCTTTGATTCTTATTGCATCGATTGGCACACGATGGAGACAGTTTGCATTGCCAGCCAAACACTTAGTCGAACGCGACCATTTTCACACCCGCTGCGGTGGAGGGTGCTGGAAGGAGGTGCAATTTTTTTACGTTATATGCCGACTTTGCACAATGTTCACCGCATTTACAGGAACCCGCTAGGAAATGGAAACTTTGTGTCGATCTGGCGATTAACTACTGGGACGGGTGGCCAACGCACAGAGGGGCCATTTTAGCTCTCTTCCATTCTAAAGACGGCGAACACTGGCGAGTTTGCAATCTCTTTTACCTCGTCGCGGTAGAAAACTCCATTTAGAATTTATCCGCGACACACGAACGGGCGGGGATGATGAGGAGGAGCGCGACTGTCAACCCGCGGAGGTGCACTGCCAACCCACTTTCGCGACCCTTCGCCGTACCGTATATTCCCGTATTTTCTGCTCCTGCTAGGAGCAAGCACGAAGCGAACTGAAATTCACCATTAACACACGGCACCGTTTTTGTGACTCGACTTTTTCCTTGCGTTCAATACGGTCTGCTTCTTCCTCGCAGTGTACGGCACTCGAGAAAGGCAGGCACTCGGGATGGAAGAAGAAGCAAAGTAATAACGGCACAGAGAACGCAGCTGTCAAACGGCAGAAGAAAAATTGTTCACTGACAGCCAAGGTTCGTAGAGCCGATGCTTGCGAGTACCTTGGGTTGACAGATTGGATCGATATACCTGATAGGTGCTGCCCTCTACGATTTCCCATGCGGTTGAAATCGGAATCTTCTCGCTGTTATACGGCGTATAACAGGAGAGAATAGGTGAAAATACCTTGATCTTTAAAAATGGAAAACGAAAAAGTTTTTCATGTTAAATTTATAATTTCAATAAAGTATAATTTTTTGTACGGTTTGCAATATGTTTAACAGATAATAAGTAGTATATTAGAGCATGGAAGATGTGCGCAGTAACGAATCTCAACGATATTATACGATATACGATATGCCGGCTCTCCATAAAGTACCGAGCATGCACGCATATGTTGCCAAGGGTTTTTGGGTAACGTTTTTGGACTTTAGATGATGAAAGTAAGAAAAACGCCACCGAGCGGATTAACGTTATTGCTTATCACTGATAACATCGCGGCAAGGGGTGTGGTACGACACGATTTTATTGGTGTTCGATAATGTTCGATCTGCAATGTGTTGAAATACAATAAACACCCATAATGTAATCTTTTATCGCCATGAATGCCAGCTGGAGGGAAATAAGGATAAGCAGCTGCTTACAGTTTTTCAGCACCTTATCAACAACAAGGGAAATCAGATAAGCACTGCGCGGTCTGACCACCGCATATAAACAGCATTGACGTAGGTAAGTATGATGATTTAGGCATTGCATAATATTCAACAGTTTTTATTGTTGATACATCGTCAATTAGTACAATTTTCACAGTCAATCAAGCTTCCAAAAAGGATAAATTGGGAATGTATCCCACTAATGCCTCTTCGCTTAACTTTGATAATCACAATGCACTACTCTAAACCAATAGCTCCTGAATGATTCCTGCAAAGTCATTCAGAGCACGATCCTGCAGGGCCTGATCAAATTGCTGCAAATAATTATAAAAATGGGTTAGCAATTGCTCTTTTTAAATTCAACTTACTTAAGCTAAAGCATAATCTGGGCACACTTACTCCGTTGAAAACGATGGTCGGGATGAAGGCAGGGGCAATCTGCTGCGTACGTCTTTCGGCTTCCAGTTGCAGCTGCGTTCCTTGGGTACCTTCAACGCATGCTTCGGCGGCGTTCAGGTTGACTCCAGATCGGAAGGCACACTGTTGACGATAAAGATGTTAGGAAATGTATATTTCTTATGCATTCCATTCAAACGTGCGCGTTTTACTCACTTCCCATCCACGTGGGTCGGCATCGAAGCTCATCTGGCATCCAACGTAGTTCACCTGGGCCTGTTGAGTCGGCAGCAGACTGAGAATGCACGACTGCACCCGGTTTCCCTCACATTCCGCCGGTCCGTGCTGACAAATGAAGCTCTGACCATTGTTGACGCTCTGTGGAAAATAGATCATAGATTTTTCGTTTATCGCAATGCACTCAGCTGTTGTAACTGCATTGTTAACTTTATGCAATCGCGCTGAAACAGACTGAAGTGCACACAATTTACGACTCTACATTGCATCTTCAACGAATGATTTACATTGACCTTTGCGTCGTGCGAACCATTGTTCTGCGAAGCTTACCACAATCTTGTTACACAACGGTTGCGTACAATTAGAGAGATTTTTCTTTAAATTTTACACGAAAAACTAACATTTATCAACATTTTGGCACACGTTTAAAACACCTTTAAATATCTCAAAAGCAATTTTTAAAATTTGTAAAAGGAAATACTTTCTACTGGTAAGTGGGTCTGTCGAAACACTTAAGTACACAACGCTCAAGAAAAACAGGTCCATCCACTCTAACACAACGGCACCAGCCAGTGGATTAATCCGGTTTTCATGCATCGCTTAACCTAGAAGCGAACAAATCCGAAAAGCTAGCAGAACTATGAAAGGTGTGGAATATTGAATCGATTGAAATTTTGTCTCCCTGCTAGGTTTGCTCTTGGTCGGTTGGTTGGCCGCGATCGGCTGAGAACTGAAGAGATGCTAAAAGAAACTGGTTTTTCGGTGTTGCAATTTAAACATCACACATGCTATCGGCATACAAGCAACCTATTGGAATTTTTTTTCAGCTACATTTTACCGTAAAGTATGTTTAACAAACGAGTAACTTTTGTATGTGTTTCTAGTGCGTCTCTAAAAACGAACAAAATAAGAGAGCGTTCTTTTAATTCTTACCTGGGCCTTGCCAAATGGAATGAAGTCAAGGGTGATGCTGTTCAGTAGTTGAGGGCTCAATGTCAACAGCTGATTTTGGACCCAACGAACACTGTCGGGGCAAAGGTGGGCGTAGTAAACGTCGACGGTCACCTGTGAATTGTTTTAAAACAGAAAATTATATTCCCAAAAACGCATTTAAACGTACTAAATTATTGGGTCTTGAATTTTACCGCAGCCTGCAGTTGTCCGATGTTGGCACTGAGTGCCACCAAGAGTAATGCCGAGGCCAAGTACTGCTTCATCTTTGCCGCTGGTGTGAAAAAAAACCGACTTCGAAAGGAAGGAAAGAATAAACTTCTCTGCGATCCGCACCGTTTCAAGGTATCACGTCGACTGCGGTCCAGGCGAAGACGGAGCGGTATTTCTTTTCCTCTTTCTGTCTTAGCGGAGCCCAAATCGCGATTGATCAGCGGTTTTCTTTCGCGTTGCCACTAGATTTCGGAGGTGCCGACTACCTCAACAAATCAGCAATATCAAATGAACGCGCGTTCTGATCGTATTTGTCGCACGTGTCGGTTTGGTGTGCGTTTGCACTTGAAGGCAGGTTGATGGCGCTTAGCTGGAATAGGTTTCTTGGCCCTACAGCGAACCTTCGCGGATTTCATAGGCTGGTGGGGTCATAATAGACGCATACAAGTATAGAGCTATGAAACGAGTAGGTGGTTGATATTAGGAGTGGTCCATAGCCCAACGCAAGCTGGTGTCGGTGAAGCTGTGATGATTTAAAGATAAACGCGTGGAACATTTTTTTGTTGTACAGCATCGAAAAGTTACCTTTTATTTTCGAAATATTTTATGTTTTTACGATTACATTTATGGTATAATTGAAAATGGAAACTGTTATCGTGATTGATTTATATTTATGGATCTCCAATTAAAAAGCATTCAAATCAACTGAAATCCACACAAGACTGCACTCGACAAAAACTCATTCGCTAAGTATGATTGATGGACAATTGTTATCGAATAAAATAGGATCAATGTGCGAAAAACTCGATGCGTTTCCAGATGGCTCTTTTTGTTGCCCAGGTCGGGATTGTTTTCCGGCAGTTTGAATAATGTTATCAATTAAGCAGCGGGATCTTATCGGTGAACGGTAGACATCGATGATCGACAGCGTCAATCGGGTTGTTCGGCATCATCATATCAAGTACACGTCTCGGAAGTTGGTTTCATCCAACAGTGAAGTAATATCATAAGGTCATAGGTGGGTTCGATGTACATCCAATGGAAAAGCCTAAGTATAAAACATACCAACGGAGATTCATCACATGAACGGTACCTATCCCATTCGTACATCTCATTTGACGATTTACTATCCTTAGTATTGGCACTTTCCTGAAATCGAAACAAAATCTTGACTTCTTGAAAATCTTGATTGTCTTAGTAATACAATTACTTACATTTCGCGAGCAAGTTATTATGCTATAAAGTTTATCGTTTAAGTCCCCAATCAAGCAATCCAATTCACTGATACGAAGTAAGATAACGTTGCTCGTGATGCTGGTCACAATTTCCACTGACTTTTCTGAACTGCTGTGACTAGATTGGAATGAGCTTTTGCTGAACAATTTGCCGTTAACAGTACTAAACTTTTGAGAAACCTCATGTGAATAATGTCGTGGTGTATAAGGTTGCGATACAAACTTAGTGAAAATAAATTCTAATAACTCATTTAACTCCTTCAAGCACTCTGCGTCTGCCTCAACCACGGTGTCCATTCGTGGTGGAATTGGGTTTGCTGTTTAGAAAACATTTTGGACGAATATATGAATACCATTGATAAGTATACGACGGGTCTTACCGAAACAAAAACCTGTACAGACAAACAGCACGAGTAACGACTCATTTACAACTGACCACATTTTTACAACACGCTTTGCATGAGTTGTTCTCTGTTTTTATACAGCAGAAAGATATTGATGGGGGAGAATTTTTTATTTACTAACCAGAATGTGGCCTATAAATGCATGCATTCTGAACATTCCGAACATTCTTTTGCATGGTCGTAAATTATTGCCCTTCAAATGAAACTGAAATACTTATTTCTTCACGTCATTATAGTTTATTTGTTTTCACTAAGCATGAGCCACCAGGCTTTTGTATTGTTTATGATTGACAAAACACAATCAAAAAGTTAAATAAAACGGAAAAAGGTTTAAATTTTCATTTTAGTCTCATTTCGGAGCAACATTGTAATGGAACTAGGAACGGTACGAATCACTTGGGTGCAGGGTCGAACGCCCAACACTAGTTTGTTGCTGGTATCAGCAGACAGAAGAACGGAGAATCAAAAGAAAACACACGAGAAAGAAGAACCATCAGCACTTGACGATCAAGAACGGCAGGAGTTTAATCATTTTCCAGCGTAGTTGCAACGTTTAGGCGTAGCGTTTCGTGTTTCATTTGTTTTACACCTTCCTTTCGGTTCCGTTTGTGTTGTGCAATTGTTATTCCTGCAGCGCAATAGAGCAAAACAGAACGGCAGTCACAATGAAGAAAAAGGTAGGCACAGTTGTTTTTGGTTTGACACCCTCATCGTAGTCATAACAGGAGGTCACAACAATGATTCACGTAAACACAATTCGTCCCTTCGTCCCGCTTGTAGGTGCTGCTGATGGGCAAGAGCGGGTCCGGCAAGACCAGCATGCGGTCGATCATCTTCGCCAACTACATTGCCAGAGACACACGGAGGCTGGGGGCCACAAGTGAATATTCCGTGTCCAATGCCATCCGCTGCGAGTGGTTGCTTATCGCACCGTACTGATTTCCCTTTTGCGTGTTTTTGCTTTTTCATTTGCCGTCCGGTAATCTTGTAATGCCTCACCGCTACACGACGTGCAGTCGATGTTGAACATTCACACGTCCGCTTCCTGGGAAACCTCGTCCTCAACCTGTGGGACTGCGGTGGACAGGAGTCGTTCATGGAACAGTACTTCGCCTCCCAGAAGGACAACATCTTCCGCAATGTGGAGGTGCTGATCTACGTGTTCGATGTGGAGAGTCGCGAGCTGGACAAGGACATGCACTACTACCAGTCATGCCTGGAGGCACTGCTGATGAACTCGCCGAACGCGAAGATCTTCTGCCTGGTGCATAAGATGGACCTGGTGGCCGAGGAGCAGCGCGACATCATCTTCAAGGAGCGTGAGGAAGATCTGAAGCGCTGTTCGCGGCCCCTCGAGTGTACCGCCTTCCGGACGAGCATCTGGGACGAAACGCTGTACCGGGCGTGGAGTAGCATCGTGTATCAGCTGATACCGAACGTGAAGGCACTGGAACACTCACTGAACTACTTCGCGAACGTAGTGGACGCGGACGAGGTGCTGCTGTTCGAGCGGGCGACGTTCCTGGTGATTTCGCACTGCCAGCGCAAGCAGCACCGGGACAGCCACCGGTTCGAGAAGGTGTCGAACATCATCAAGCAGTTTAAGCTGTCCTGCTCGAAGCTCGGCGCAAAGTTCTCCTCGATGGAGGTACGCAACAGCGTGTTCGCTGCGTTCATCGACACGTTCACCAGCAACACGTACGTGATGGTGGTGATGTCCGACCCGTCGATACCGTCCGAGGCGACACTGATCAACATCCGGAACGCGCGCAAGTACTTCGAGGAGCTGGAGAATCCGAACAGCAATTTAAATAGCAGCTCGGTCGGCAACCAGCACGCTAGCAGTCACCATCTGCACCACTCGGTAGCGGCAAGCCACGGGCTAGCGAATGGTGGGCCGAATATGTACGCAGGAAGTGGCGGAGGCTACCATCAGTATGCCGGACAGCAGCAGCAGCAGCAGCCACCACAACCACATCACCTGACGCAATATCAATCCTACCAACATAACACCACAACGAACGCTTATCACTGATACCTGTACCGGAAGAAGTACTACTACTTCCGGTAAGAGAGCAAAAGAAAAAGAAGGATAATAGGAAGGTAGAAAAACGAATGATCGAGAGACAAGGAAAGGAATGTAGACCTAAGTTAAAAAAACCCTATGGACGTGATCTTCCAGAAATAAGTCACCTGGTTGCCGTTGTCTCGTAGCGCTTCCATTTCTCCGCTCAGTTTGGTCCCCGGCAGAAAGCGGGAAGCTGTGCAAGATGGCCAGAACGAAACAACCAACTCTGTTACTAAGTCAGAAAAACTCCCCGCTCCCTCAGAGAAGTGAATTTGCTTTTGTCCACTTTTTCCGCTTCTCATCCATTCCCCTCGATCCACATACATGCCCGTGGGACGTTCGTTTTCGTTCCACTCTTGTTGAATAGTGTGTTCCTAAAAGTTCCCCGTTGTTGATATATTTGTTTGCGTGTTTTATAAAGTACCTATATTTTGTTTTATCGAAACTTACGGATGATCGTGTCGAGTTTTTACTCTCCCGCCATAAAAAAAAGCCGCAATGTTTTCTCGAGCGCTTAAATCAAATTAGTCACACGTAGTGTTTAGATTTTCTCCGCGCATCGTGCTCCTCCAATCGGTTGGATTGAATTTCGTTTGAAAAAGTAAAGAAATAAAAAGATTCGCCACAAAGAAAACCGAGAAAACGTCCGAGTCCAGTTTTCCAACAGCGTGGGTGGCAATATTGGACCAACTGTTGGCGCCTCGCAAACGCCACGTAACTTTTCAGCCCATTTGGCCCCCTTTTCAGTCCGGTCGTTTACGATTACGATGCATTGAGTCTGAGCTGTGACCAGAAAACAAGCAAACAAACAAACAAACGTATGGCTAAGAACATAGGAACAAACGGTAACAATTTAATAGGCAACACAATTCTGGAGGGCAATGTGCAGATACACCTTCAACCGATGTCACTCTCGCTTTGCGATCGGTGATGGATCGGCGAGATTATGTTGAAGTAAACTAAAACAAATGTAAAATAAAGCCAAACTACTGATGAGAATGTAATAAAAAAAACAAACAACAACAAAAAAAACTGATGCAATAAACGATTGATGATATGATATCCTTGTGTAAGGCATATTACATTTGAAAGATTTATGATTTAATCGAATTGAATTTAAATTTAAAATGACCATCTTGTGTTTGGAAATTGGAAACAATCTTAAAGCATTCCACACTTAAGGAAAAGGGTACGGAAAACATCACCCGGCTACATAGACACAGCTGTTTTGCGAAACAAATCATATCATGCTGTCACTTCCCATTTCTCGTCTCCTCCGTTGCTCCTCCGCTGCCTCCACCACGTGCTATCAAATCTTATCAGTATGTGCCGCAATGCTACCGGCTCCGAGAGGAGAAGGTTTAAGCTACGATGTGAATCCGACTGCCTGCAGTAAAATAGTTCACTTTTTTAGTGCGAGCTGGTGACTGTCCGGGCGGGTGTAGGCAGCGTGACTTGTGAGTGATTATTATGTTCGTGACAGTCGTGTTACGATCATTTTAATTTATTTAAATTTGTGCTTTGTGAAAAGAAAGCTGCTAGAGGAAATTTCCCATGTTGTGGCAATATATTGAAAGAGTGACGTTGTTCAATAAAACATGAAATAAAATAAAATAAAACAAAACCATCATGAAAGGGTGTAGTTATTGAGCTTTGTTTTAATAACTTCCACGGTTGAAGTTAAATAATTTTATATCGTCAGAAATCGCTTTGCTTTCTTGGCCCAGCGCCTTGTCTCGACACTAATGAACAGATAAATTACGCACGAAATCGAGAGTGACCTTCGACTGCGGACTCTCGCGTTCCTTACCCTATGCGGGCAACATTGTGTACGGCTTCCAGCAAGTAGCACGGAAGGGCGTCAGAGTAGCGATTAGACCACACTGAACGCGAGCATATTCCGTCCATCGGGCGGCTCCATCGGACCACGTGCGGGAGAATGTGTGCGTGCGCGCCATGCGTCGTGGCGGTTTGTTTACAACTCCACTGATCAACCCGCGAATGTGTAACCGTGACGCAATAGTAGTGTGCTCCACCATCCCATTGGGGCGCATCATCCCGCGAAATCCGCGGATCGACCGCGTTGGTCTGTGTGTGCTCCGGTGGGGAGCCCTTTGTGGTGAGCTGGTATTCGTGTGCTGATGTGCCGTCATTTTTTGGAGCATTCGCGGTGTCGGTGGCAGTGTTTATGATCTCTCTATTTTCGTGTTCAGTGTGGTTTCTAATTGATCGACGGTGAAGTCACCCTTCGGGAGGTTTGAAAAGTTCGAAAAAATCATGTTGCCTAGAACGTGTCCAACCTGTTGAAGCCATTTGTTAGGGTAGTGTTAATGTTACGCTAAGATTTGATTTTGATTGTTGCCAAAGGTAATTGTTGCTAACAAGTTTGGCCAACGATGTCCGGGTGTACAGGCTGACCCCCGGTGAGCTTCTCTTAACCCCGTTTAGCACCATCCAAGTGTTTCCAAGTGCAGTTGCGGTCGGGTGGCAAACATCGTCGATCAAACTTCTTGCCCTATCAGGGACGATCGTGTACGCACACACGGAGAGCAATAGTGGCATAGATCGACAGACCGCACTTCGTTGAGTCATGGAGCGGATACTGAGGGGTGTTATGCGCTACCGGCATACGACACGGGAGCAGATGGTGCAGGAGTTCCGGAAAGTTCGCGACAATCCGCAGGTATGATCCGTAGTGATTTTGAGATATAAAAAAAAAATATTGATCTTGATCGTTTTCTCAATTCACTTCCAGCCCAAAGCGGTGTTTTTCACCTGCATGGACAGTCGGATGATACCGACCCGGTTCACGGAGACGCATGTTGGAGACATGTTTGTCGTCCGTAACGCGGGCAACCTGGTCCCGCACGCCGAACACTTCCAGGACGAATATTTCAGCTGTGAGCCGGCAGCCCTCGAGCTGGGCTGTGTTGTGAACAACATAAAGCACATCATTGTCTGTGGTCACAGTGACTGCAAGGCTATGAATCTGTTGTACCAACTGAAAGATCCCGATTTCTCGTCGTTGGTAGGTCGGACGGAAGAGACATCTTCCCTGCTATTGGGTCATTTTTGTGTATTTAATAAATGGTTTTTACCGGTTTGCAGAAAAATCGTCGAATTTCTCCACTCCGCGCTTGGCTGTGCGAGCACGCCAACACCAGCCTGGACAAGTTCCAGAACCTGAAGCAGATTGGGCTGGACAAGCCACTGATCTTCTCGTCCGAGACGCCCCTACGCAAGTTTGTCGCCTATATCGACCCGGAGAACAACTTTGCCATCGAGGACAAGCTGTCGCAGGTGAACACATTGCAGCAGATCGAAAACATTGCCTCGTACGGGTTCCTGAAGCGCCGGCTCGAGTCGCACGACCTGCACATCCACGCGCTCTGGTTCGACATTTACACCGGGGATATTTACTTCTTCAGCCGCAACTCGAAGCGGTTTATTGCGATCGACGAAAGTTCGATCGATCGGCTGCTGGACGAGGTACGACGGTACTATTCGTGATACGTGATTCGTGTAGGATTAAGTAGCTTCCAGCTTCCAGGAGGGTGGTCTTACGGGTAACAAGCGAAATTTCTGTTGCACATTTATTTTATAGTTTTGTGAACGTTAAATAAAGTGAACGCATTATTTTTGTACGTGATTGGGCATAAACTTCGTCGTTTGTTGCAAACCTTTGATAGAAACAATGTAGTGAGCTGAAAATATGAATGCTTTGTAGAATGTAAGAGACGCTTTATATGTTGCTTCTGTTCCATACGTGATTCCATTATACAATGTCTAAGTTTTGCTGCCCGGAAGACAACCGAAAAGCTAATATGATCCGTTTTACAACATTCTTTATTTAAGGTTCGAGAATGATACAATTGACAATACGAGTCAACCATTGTAAGTTTCTTACGAATAAATTATAATTATTTAAATAAACTATACAATTCTTGTATTCACATGGTAATGACTATTTGGTTCTTTTAATGCGATTCTTTAGAAAATAAAAATAATGCAATTTACATCCAAACGGACAATTTTCAAAACAGATGAAAAGTGATCAGCACGCAATCTTGATGCGTGTTGAGTGTGTTGCCTACCGTTAGGGGCCTGCAAGTTGTTTATTGCATCTCATCAACCCTTGAGATGCAAGCTTCAACCAATCCATCGCTTGTTTCCTCTTCTCTTCGGTTGTTATTGCAAACACGTGCCACACGGAAAAAGTACAGCATGCATGGATCAGGTGCAGTACATAAATTCCGTGCGGCACAATCCACCGCACAACAATTGGAGTGGAAAAATGGGTCCATATAGGGCCCGCGGGGCCCTAAGTGAACATATGCGAGAGTTGGTCGAGAGGGGGCCAACATGCCGCAGGGTTTGATAAATCGGATGTAACGATGACGAACAACTGCAAGCGGAAAGATGTTCGTTCTCGGTGGCATCGTTAGTCGGTTGCGGTTTGTGGTCCGCCTGATTGATTGTCTTGAATTTTATTTATCAATAGCCAGAGGTTTATGATATAAAAACTGTTCAAGATATCTTATTTAGGTGTCAATTAGGTAAGGAGTGGGCTAACTTGTATTTATAGTTTATCATTTATTGTGTTCTTTTACAAGTGTTGTGTTTTCCATGTGCCCCTCTTGTCCTTTTCGACTTCCTCTGGCGACGTGTTATTTTTCTCTTCCGGTTTGTAACGCTGCGTCTATCACTGGCAATGCGCGGCGAAAATGTATGCAGGCTGAAGCAGCAACAGCAACCGCCTGGTGCAAGTCTGTTGTGACGCTAAAACACTGCATTGAGATGCACTCGATGCGATCGGCGCAGAAAAACATATGGAAATGAAGCCATCGGCTCGATCGCATCCGGGCAAAGGACGGAAAAAGATGCCATGCAGATGTTGTCTACGGTTTTCCACCGAGTTTCTCGACCCAAACAGCCCGCTCGCGCACTTGTCCCGTGCCTCACGACGGCCCGCATGGTTTTCCGTCCTCTCCCCTTCCCTGTCCGGCACCGACCGTTCCCGCGGGCAAGAGAACATGCTGCGAGCGGAATCCGGACGGCGCGGGCCGCCAGCTCGCATGCTCGAGCGAAGTGGGTCACTTGCGATTTCGTGACCAACTTTTTCCGACATGGAGCAGCAACGTGGAACGGAGTGAAGTTGAGAAAGAGCGAGAGAGAGAGAGATAGAGAACGAAAGACTTTTACCAAGGTGGATCGAGAAGACAGAGGCGAACTTTAGGATGCTAAGACGATGGAAATAAAGATGGAAGAAAGGTCCATAAGAAGCTGCAAAAGCACTCAGTGGAAGTGAGCACTCACTGTTAGGTTTGAGTTTCTACGGTTTGAGGTTTTGGTCGACCACAATCGGAACATGTATATACTAAGTTTGATTGGTTCCTTCTTTGGAAGAGTTTTTATGCTTCAAATCCGGGCTAGAATATCTTGTCAAAACTATCACAATTGAGATATGTTTCATTTGCACGGTTAAAAATCTTAAATATTCAACTTTTTCTGTTCTGAACAACGCTAACGTAACGAAAGCATTAAATATCGTGACGGAATAGTTTACTTTCCTTAGATTTGTGTCAGATTTGTATTGCCATATTACGTCAATACCTTACCGCGCCTTGGAAAAATTTTACTTTCTCCCAATTTTGGTTTCGGTTTTTGCCTGCCTTCCCAAAGGCCTTGAAGACATCGCGGACCCGCGTTTGTGTACACCGAACGGTGGTTTATTCTTCCGTTTAGTATTTAGCGAAACAAATTTTCGGCACCAAGGAGTGCCGCAGCTTAGGAGCAAAACTGGGTCGACGGAAGTGTAGGGAGTGACCACCGAACTAACTTGTTCTTCCCTTTCCCACACGGTCAACGTCTTCCCATTCCCATTTGATGGTTTGTTTCCTTTACTCCACGAGTTCCAAGATTTTGGAGATTCACTGCCTTCCACCCCTTTTCCTTCTGGTGATTTATGGTTGGTGGTGGTTAAAAGAGAATTAGCACTTTTATTGTAGGCAGGTTCATCTTTGATCTCATTCCCCTTTGGTCAGGCGTGATTTTCTTATGTATCTCACTTTACGGTGGCTAATGTGTGAGTGTGTATAAGTGGGATGTTGTCCGGTTTGGTTGAAAATCGAATCTTGAGCAATCGTGTTAGAAGTTTAGTCATGTTAGGGCACTTCTGTTTGACCAGTTCCGCAAACAGTGCCGACCAGTGGTAGAGCTTTTCCCTAAGTAGGTCAACCGTTGAAAACGAATGCTAATGGAATGAGTGCGATGTCTGGTGGCTGATGACGAGTTTTTGGAGCCCTTATAGAATTTTTTTCAGACCTCTCATCTTTATACGGTTGGGCACATTTGCTACATTTTATGCCTGATTATTATAAAGGCCATTTATATCGTGCTTTAAATGCGTGTTATGAACATTTTAATCTCTGGAGTTATTCTAAAGAAAGTTCGTTCTTCGCGTGACAATTTTTCTTGATAATAAACTAATTATCATAATTAACTTGCTAGGTTCCATCTCATTTCACGGCATCACGATGATTTAACCGAACTTTGGTTCAGTTCTCCTATCAGCAGTAAACTGTTCGCATTGGCGGCATTTTCTCACGCAAACAAATGGCACAAGGCAAGTGGATAATAATCAAAACTGGATCAAATTAGAACTGGCGTGTACTCTGGCGAGCGATTGCTTCGGGCGACAGGGTTATTTCCATCTTTCCAAATCGCTTCTCAACCAAACCGCGTGTATGAATACGCTCTCGTGTACGGGTTAAGTTTAATAACGGGATCACGGGATGGAAAAGGGTGGCCAACGAGAACCGCACGCCATAGGGTGGGGACATAAGGTTGATAAATTATTGCGATCTGCCGCTAAGGTAATTGTTTATAAAACGTTTTTTTTAAATTTTGCTGTACAAAGCTTAAAAGGATTTCAAGATGAGATTGAAAATGTTCGTTAAATGGGCTGCATACAGGTTGGGCTTATCAGTCTTGAAGCGTACTAGATGTTTGAAAATAGTCTAACCTACATATCGAAGGACCAACAGAAACACACCCTCCGCAATCCGGTCTCACGTGTCGTTTTTGATTATAATTTTGGAGAATATTGCTGCCAACTAACTGTATCCCACCCCTCGTTCATTCTTCCCAGCTCGCGGGGCCGAACGAGATGAACCTGCCACTAATTCACCTGCCATCGTCTGGGACGTTCGAAAAATTCCAATCTTAAACCGACCGGTAAACTGGTTTCGTCGATATGCAGCGATGGAACGAAACTTCCTAAAGGACCCGAAAAGAAAAGAACAACTTTTAAACAAGTCGTTCATAGCGACGTGCGTGTCGAAATGCGCAAAACCCGTTGGGAGCGGAGGGTTTTTCTGCGATAAGGTGGGGTAGTTTTTTTTTCGCTGGACCGGGTGTGCGGTTTCGGGAAGAAGGAGATTGTGCGTAAAAATGGTGGGTAGAACCCTGCGAAGCAGGCGGCCACGGGTGGGCAAGTGGCCAAAAAAGGGAGAAGGATAATCAAAGGTACGGGACGGGATGGATTGGGCGGAAGAATAAAAAGGGCTGCTTGCTCAGGGCAGCGGGGTAGGGCCGGCGGGACGGTTTCCCGAGTGACCCATATTTGCGTGAGGTTCGGTTGTCGCCAGCCCGAGCGTGTCCCCCCGCGGGATCTTGGCCATCGTTGTTTTCGGTGCCGTCAAAAGAGCCGGCAGTCGCGGTATCGCCGAAGGGCCAAACACACCCGAATGGATCGTCGATCGAAGTGGACGATAATTGATTTGAACTCGTCGACCGATCGACGTCGGGCTTATTTCGGGGCCTACCGAGATTTTACAGATTCCTCTGCACGACGCCAGCTCCGTCGAAAGTTTCGAAGGAAGACGAATTTAAAATATTTAAGAATACAACTTGATGATACTTTTCTTGAAAAACTTTTTCGTGACAATTAATATCTTTCAGGAGCTCCACCGATTCCATTACATAAACAACTGACTCGTGTTTTTGCCGTTTGAAAACTTCTTGCCTTAATGCATGTTGGAATAAACTGAAACTCACTGTTGGCCAAAAGAAAGCAAAACACAGCGGTAAAAACAGCAAACAAACGAAGGCAAAAAAAAGGCGAAGAGAACCAAAGCAGTCGTCACTCTTCAGGGCTCAAGTTCAGCTGTCAACCTGTCAATCGGGTGATCGAGCGATCGAGATGATGATCTTTCTGACGTATCGGAAAAATTGCGGTCAGCAAAGCAAAGGGTAGAGAAGTGTAGGGGAAGGGGGAAGTGTAAAACCAAGAACAAAGCACTACCGGGCACGAGGTGGCTTTCAAAATTGGGCCAAATTTGCGTGCAAACCGCAAACGTGCAGCGCATGACGCCCGGCATGACATGTAACATGATGGGGTGGTTTGGAGGGTGTTTTTTTTTCTCTCAACTGTATTTTGCTATTTGGTACGTGCGCCTCCTTTGCCTCGGGGGGATGGATGTGGACGAAAAATAGAAACGTCATAAGCGGATTAGATGATAGAACTTGTCGACGGGGTACCGTTAGTGGCCGCACCTTAGAGAGCCGTTTTTGCTTTGACATTGGCAGCCGTTGGACAATGGCTTTGACAATCCGGAGCGTGCTGAACATTCGTCCCGTTTTCCTTGTGGTTTGTAATCTTATTCGTGAGCAGCCACCCCGTGTTAATGGGTTCACCTGCTCGGGAGCGGAATTGTGTTAACATAGTGTTTAGGATTAACCTCAATAATGCTCACATGAATTATCATTAACGGATGCTTCCTGGCTGGGCTCGAGCTTGCCGAGTTTTGCATCCATAATGTTTTATTAATCTGACATCTGTTTATTTGTGTTTCGATTTAATAAATTTCTTAAATCTTAGGTGATTTCAAAAGCTTAGCTTTAAGTTGAACAAACATTGATTTTGGTGTTTTAAACACATTTTTAAAATTTGTGTTGTTTATTTCAACAGTTTAGTCTTGAACCAACAAAACGTATCTGATATCCTACTTGTGTACATGCAGCTGGATGATTGTATAAAAAATATCTACAAATCACTGCGCTGTTCAATGCTTTTCCACCCCAACGGTAAAGTTCAATGTCCTGACGATGGTCTGCCGAAATACGTCGATGTAATAAATTCCTTATCTCACCGGGTTGTTAGGCTCACACCGATTCCACAGCCTTTCGGTAGCCTGGGATCACTCGCGTTTTTTTGTGTACCCCAACTTGATTCATCCCTTTTTTTATCTGCCTGCGTTTCGTTAAACAACTCGCTTCGCTTACGTTTTGACTTCATGTAGGTGCATGTTTTACCTCCTCCCTTGTTCAACTGGTGGTTCCGTTCCGTTCGGGCGGAGATTTACCATCGCTTCCTTCGCAATCGAACTTCATTATTTTGTCTCCAGGTTTCCCGCGGCCCATTGCTGCCGTCGATGCGTTGTCCTTTTCGTTTCCCGGCGTCACCGTTGCGCGCCCATCATAATCGACAGGGAGGAAGCGTATGTGGAGAGACCGGTTGGGTTGGATCATCAATTTAGTTAATTCGCCCTACGTCGTTTAGTTCCCGGGGGTGCTTCGTGTAGAGAAACAGGGTGAAGGGGGAAGAGGGAAGCGTTCGATTCGTCCATCCACATGGGGCGTCCACAATTTTTTGGGGGATCACAATAAGACCGAGAGACCGGACCAAGAGAGAGAGAGTGAGTGAGAGCGAAACCGGTCAATAAGTTTGGCGGAGGGCAAACCTAAAACGCGCGGACTGGACTGAACGAAGACTGGACGATTCCTTCGACACGACTTTGGACCATCAAAAAGATGACTTGAAAAGGTAGAAAAAGGACGCCGACCAGGCAACACGAGTTGGCCGATGACCGGTCGGCACGGAACGGCCGAAACCTCCGAATGCCGACCTCCCGAACCTGTAGGGCAATGTGTTAATAGGTGAATCGTGTGCGTTGCGCTCCCATGGCAACGCGGCCCTCGGGGCGGCCAACCGCGGTTTATTATTATTATCATTTCCTTCGCTTGATTCCCTTCCGCATCGTTGCACCTCGGACGGGGTGGGGAATTCGGCTTAACAAACCGGGACCTGGCACGGACGAACGAGTTGATCGCCGTTCCATAAAACAGGGAGTTCCACAGCTATCCTTTAGGTTAGTTCTTTGTACAAAAGTTATATCAAAAGTTAATTTACTGTTTTTGTGATTGAAATACAGTAGTTAGCGAACGGAATAAAGCAACAAGGAATGTTTTTATAATTGTTTGATTAGATTTAAGTTCGCCGATAATCATCTGTTGTTCGTAGTTGATCAACCTAATAACATGAAGATAATTAAAAAAAGGATATGGATAAGCTGTAGCCAAAATGTGTTGGTTACTGTTCATACCAGCAGAACTGCAATTGGTATGGAGTCACAATAAGAGATATTACTATGTTTTTCAGTCGCATAAAAACAAATATTTCAGGTTCGTCGCCTGTTTTGTGTTTTCGCCGGGCGTTTAAATCATTCGATTGCTACAATGGGTTATATTTGGAGCTTTTCTTCCAGCTATTCGCAGTGTATTTTACATCGATCCTTACAGTCCCAAAATCACGGTAGAAAAACTGCCCGATCGTGGTTCGATTGTCTTTCGTTTTGTTTTGGTGTGGTTCCTTCCTTTCCCTTCGTTCGCAGCTTCTTTGCCGCGCTCCGGGATGCTTGCCGGCGTGGTAGACGAGAACAAAACAAACCCCCCGACAAATCGAACCCAGCTTCGGCCCCGCAAAGGTCACGGAACTTGGTCAGTAGGGAAGCGCCCAGGGTACATTGACTCCTTGATAAACATCGCGTTCGTTCGAGGGATCCGGCACGCACAGGGATCGGGTAAAACTGCCGGTTGCGTAGGAACGGAACGCATCTCGAGGGCGTTTTCCTTGGGGGAAGATTAGATCAGGGTGGTTATTAAGCCTTTTTTCATCTCCCTCTCTCTCTGTCTGTCTTCTTACTCACTCCTAATTTTTGTTTTGGAGCTTCCATCCAAATCGTGCGATCCTGGTGCGGTGTTTTCGGCCGCCCCGGGCTCCCGACCAAATACCATCGCAACCCACTAATGATAGCACGGACTGACTCCGAGGATGACCCCTTCCGGGGTTTCGATCGGGAACGTCCGGATCAGGACAGGTTTTCGTTTTAATAGGATTCGGCTTTAAAACGAAAAATAAACTGGATTTTACGACGCGCCTTTACTGGGCCTCCTTTAAAGGGACGGGACGAGTAAAATATATATATTTCTCGGATTATATTGCCGAACATTAAAGCTTATGAGGTACCGATACTTGTTGGTTTGTCGGGTCCCGGCTGAAATGTGAGCATTTTTGTGGTGCAATAAATTAAAACCAATGCCGGAGGGTTGCGTTCACACGTTTCGTTCCATTATTGGGCCTACATTTTGGAGACTAGAATGGCCTCGAAAAAACTTAAAAAGGTTGAGAAATTACTCGAAATAGTGTTCGGTTAAAAGTTCCAGTTTGTACAAGAGAATTTTACATGCTTCCTTCGCAAATCAATGCATGAATGAAATTAAACAACATATTTTTACACTGGAAACAACATCTCGAATCTCAGTTAGGGCCAGTTGTTTCGTTTCGTTGAATGCTGCAATTCAACGCAGCAGGGAAAGGATGGAAAACAAAAAACAAGAACCTTCTTCTGTCCTACCTTTCCACGGTTCTTCGTTGGTGCTGAAACAGGATTTCAGAATTAGAGTGATTAGGCTCGATTTGGTATCGTTCGGCTGTTGTGCATCCTTCGCTCAACCCCTTCGGAACCTGCGATCCGTGGTCCAGAACGATCGCGAAGGAAGCAGACTTCAACGCCTATGGACGACGAACGCATCGTACGCAAGGGGCAGGATCGGCAGGTTCGAAGACGCCTAGCGCGCGCTCGATATCGATCGAAGAAGCTATCGACAGCGCTCGTCTATTGACCTTGGCCCGGTGAATAACCTTTCCCACCCGCACGGTGCATTCCACCCCGGGGCCGGCATCGTCCGTAGTGCAGGTGGAAAACGTCGAAGGGCGACCGGCTGTGGCAACATCCCGCCGCCGAAGGCCGAACGAGAAACGGATGCGTTGAGCCAGCGGTTCGATCCGGTGGTTTGTTTGTTTAGTTTGTGTTACATTTGTTTTTGTTGGTTTTTTAAAATAAACTGTGTTTGAGCAAAAACCGGTGCGCAGTGAGGGGCTACCCGTGCTGTCATAATTTCTCTCTCGGGAGGTTGGGTCGAGGTGTCGTGTGTGAATTATGGCCACGACGGTCACGACAGCGTAACGAGTTTAATACCTACGAGACATTGATAATGTTGTTAGTTGATTCGCTTGAGCAAAGCCGGACGAAATTATATAGATGTCGACATATTTGGTGTTTGTGGCGAAATAATTTTCAATTGAATCTATGATTGCTTTTTTGAATTCTTAAATGCAAAATTTAACGATATTACTGAAGAATAAATTCCACACGACAGTAATTTTGAGTTTTCTATCGGGTGTGATTTGATATGAAAATAAATCCCAATTTCTCCTCCATCAAATGCTGTGCACTCAATTTTCATCAGATATCTCCCGATGGAAAAATTAATCTTCCACTGTGGCTTACAAATTACCGTCGGCGTACCGTGGCTGATCGCAGCCATTTTCATACCACCTTTCTTTCGCCTTCTGTCTTTCATTTCCTTCATTTATCTTTCACCGTAGCGTCCGAGCTTGATGGAAGATTCCGCACAGCCGATCGGTTCGTCCCGTCTGGGTTCTCCTAATCAGAGGCTGATTGAAGAATGACTAATGACCTAAACGAACGGCGGGACAACGCCATTCCCTGCCCTCTCCCCGCCGTCGGACGACCGGCGGAACGAACGCCGATATAAGTTGTCGTGCATAATTAATTAGAAGAGCGTTAAAGTTTGGTCAAAAACGATTGCCGAAATTACATTCTGGTTTTATGTAGGTTTAATGTTTAGCACCGGTTGATCCGTTAGAGTGCCGTCAACGACCGATGGAGAGGGAAGCATGCAAAAGCCGCTACACCGAGCTGATTGGTTGCAATTGTTTTGAAGTTGCGATTTTTTTACGGAGTGAAACCGTCGCTAAGGAAAGCGAATTATCGCGCAAGAAGTTTTCATAACCGAAACTTTTACATTTGTAACTTCACCTAAATTAACTATTGATAATATACAGATGTCTGCACGATCTAATAACATACAGACAATAGACTTGATTTGTTCAAAAGAGACCAAATGTTACCATGAGTAATAGCAAAGATAGCGCAAGGATTGGTTTGCCATTCTTGAATTATTTAACAGCTCCCTTTTCCTGTCGTAGTCAACATATTAGCCTACTTCTGTCTCTTCAAGCCTCACACATCATCCCTTCACGTTTTGCGCACCCCATACTCCAGAATCGTTCTAAGAACCACACACGAACACTCGTGTCGAGCAACTTTCTGATGATGGCTGGATGAGGCTGTAGGTCGGTCGAATTCGTAGCACGATCGGTCGCTGCGCCAACATCGCTTACAATGATGTTAATGTCGTCGCCGAGCGTGGCTGTTGTCGTCCGGTGCGACAACTGGGAGGTTAAATTACGGATTTGCGCAACGACAGCAGAATCGAATCGAGCTCGTCCCGTCGTTCCGAATGCTTCGAGGTGGGTGCTCAGGCCGCCGACTGCATGAGGACCGCGATTGGTTACACGTGTTCCAGAAACCCGACAGCTAACAATGGTTCCGCGTCCCGTCCTGGCGCACGCTCAGCGTTAGAGCGTCATCCGGATGGGTAATAAATCGTTGCCGTTGGAAAATTGTAACATTCCTGGCCGTACATTAACATCGCCGTTGTGCGCCAGCTTCTCTTCGTGGTGCTTGTTTGTCAATTGTTGAAGAGGAAAACTAGGGAGTATGAAGGGAGGTTATTGGCGTAAGGAATTGTAGGCTTGATTCTTCGTTACCAGTTGGAATCATTCAGATGGGGTGGAAAACGTCGTTTCGGGTTCTGGTGGTTTTTATTTCTTTTATTTTCTCAAGAAATATAGATAAATTTTAAACAAAAAAGATTTTTGCGTATTTTTATGAGAATATAAAATAAAATAAAAAATATAATTCTTGCCGAGTGCCGTTCGTCGCTTTGCTTGCATTGGAATCTTTTAAAAGGTGACATTTATTAGAAAAACATTTTCACGTACTTTCTCGAATTTAATCCAAACAGATCATTCCTAAACCATAGCAATTCAGCTTAATAAGGAAACAAACCGATTACAGACCTGCTTTTCTTTAAATGTTCCTTTTCCTACATCGTATGCGACTCCATCAACAATCTTTCCCCCGATCACAACCCGTAATGGCGACCATTTCAATCAATTTAACCATAAATTGACCCCACCTCCACACACACAATGGTCCCGTATTGATTCTACAAAACACATTCGCTCTCTTCCCTCACCATCCTCGAACCCTCCTCCTCATGAGCGCGCCCGTTGTTCTCCCTCGCTTGTCGGCATACAAATCGCTTAAATCATGGCCCGAGGCGCCACCCGGTAGAAATTGCCCGGCACTTCCGAGCCAATCGTGCCGCCAGCAGGAGGAAAATGGCAAACGAAAACAAGCAGTAAGAAGAAAACCAAATAAATAAAGTCAGCCACGGGCTGGTGTATCCTTAAAATGCCACCTGGCTCGGTCGAACCTCCATCGCCATCGCGTTGTGCGTAAAATTGTTGGCAAAGCGCACACGTACACGCGCGTCGTCTTCGATCGATTTGATTGAGGTTGAATTATCGGGGCATTCTCGGCGAGGAAGCCATCGTTTGGGTAAAGCATGGAAGAGGTGGGGGCTGAAACCTTCCCTCTGCCCCCCACCCAGGGCGAAACCGATAAGCGAGACCTCGATTTGTCGAGTCCCAAATAAGCAATTTTCAGGCGGACCGAGGAAGAAGAAAGCGATAAAAACGCGATTTGCGATCGATGGACGAGTTGCGCATGAACGCGTACCGTACGCGTGTTGGTTCGCTATCTCTCTCCTTTTCTTTCTTTCCCTCTATCACCCTATGTTACTCTCCAAAGCATAAGCACTATCTAAGCTACCTTCTTCTAAGAAAAAAAGCCTCCAATCGGCCACTTCCTACGGATGAAGGCTCCTTCGAATCAGTCGGTTCACTGTCAATTGCTCGCTGTCGGCCCCGCGAGGGAAAAGATCAATAGCTAATGCTTTCTCCGTACGCAATTGTGGTTGCCGCTCCGCACCCGGCACCCTTCACGCGCTCTACAAATGCTCCTCTGTTCACAGATTACCTCGACTATGGAAACATTTTTAAGGCCTCGCTGTGAATTGTTTCGCGGTTTGTTGCCGATTGGAGAGAGACGAGCCAAAGAGAGGCGATAAAGTGTGAACACGGATGGAATCAGGATGCACCGATGGAACTTGCCCACCGCAGGGTGAGACAGTCCGCTTCAGGGCAGTTATTCATGTGAAGCCCACTCGTAGCATTCGGACTTCGGTTCACTGTTGGATTGAGTGATTTTGTCTGTCGAAGAAATCATTTATTTATTACAATTGTACAATTGGCAATGAAACATTTTCCGAACCATCTGTTAAACGACCTGCTGTGTTGGGACAAAGTTTCTGTAAAGATAGAGCTTGATGGATTCGCACATTTTCGGAAGAATATCACTTCAGTTGGCTTGATCGCAATTAGGGGATAAGCGTTTCGAGATGATAACGATCAACATGCTGCCACTTCCAAAAGTTTTCTTCACGCTTTTTGGCAAATTTCATCATGCGAAAATATGCCCTTGTAGACCACTGGCTTGAGCAGGGTTTTAACAGGAAGCGGATTGTACTACTTGAGTTGAAGCAATATGTTTCCGATCCAAGTTTTGTTTGCAATTATTCATTTGCATATCACTTTGAATCGATTAGATGCAATCACAATAATAACGGGTAAAACGAGTGCCGTTTGCTTCACAAACACTTCAATAAAATAAAATTATCCCATTAGTAAAATTTGATTGATCCACTGCTGGATTTGAACAACTTCATCAAAAATAAGGATTGACGGATTCCGAAAGAAAGTTGAGGATAATTGTGATGATCGGTTTGAGTGGGATGCTGATAATCAACAAACGTTTAACCTAGTTGCTATTTTTGGCTGATTTTTGAAATGGTTTATAATTTTAGATGAGTAAAGTAGCTAGAAAGTACTAAAGAGTTGCGTAAAAGAAAACAAATTATTATAACACGAAAAATCATGGTTTAATGAGCTCTCTGGAGCGCTATACTGCATGTTTGATGCTAAGTGATTAACTGATATTAATTATTTCTTAGTGCCAGAGAAAGTAAGATGGTTTTCTAAACCCACTAAAATTGTACCTATTCTGTGGACAATTTTGGCTTTCCGTATTTTTCCGTGTATAAGAGTCCCTTTTCGCCAAATATTTTTGCTTGAAAAGTTAGGGGTCTCTTATATATGGGAGGAAAACTTTTATGATTGGTATGCACCAATGTTACTTAACACTAGACACACTTACAGTGAATAAATAGTTCATTACTAAAAACTTTTTTCCAAAATTTTTGCATGAAAATTAAAGGGGTCTCTTACACATAGGGGTCTCTTATACACGGAAAAATATAGTATACTCATCAAAAACCATTTTCTATTAGGCGTCATTCTACTAATCTCGTTTCACAGAGCGAATGATTACAATGTTGCATATCGTTTCGGTTTGATCTTGAATAAGCAAAACAGATACTAACGAGTCGTATAGTCATGCAAACGAAATCGGATGCTGCAACTGCGAGCAGGTTCCTAACTGGTACCGCTCCTCTCCGGAGAGCTTCTTCGTCCGAAGAGGTGTGAAACACCGTCGACCCGATGATGTATGACCGGCAGATATCATCTGACGGCGTCGTTTGACAGCAAATCTACTTCTGAACCTGCTCGCTTCCCATCGCACCAGGCTTTTCCTTCGTTCCATTCCGGACGCGAACGATCGTGTTGCTCGGTGTTAATAAACTGTCACAACGCACAAAGAACTCGATCGATCCATCTCAACTGACAGAGCGACGTTATATCGGAATGTTTTTGGAAGTCCCGTCCCGTCAAAAGATCCCCATCCCGAGTAATCCGATCGATTGCCGAACGGAAGGCCACGGAAAAGGTTCTCCGGCATGTTCGGGTTTAGGGTTTGTCCCGTTTGGAAGTGTTTGGACTTGGGGTTGACCCAGTTTCGCGGCGCGAACGGCCTCCCAGCCTTAGAACTAATGATAAGCTGCCAGCCGAATTCGGTGATCGGTGATGGTTTTGGCCCAACCGAAACATCACGCAGGGTTTGGGTGAATGTCGCTAATACGAGGTTCGGCCACTGTGGCAAGGAACCAAGGCGAGCCCGATTACAGTGTGGCTTCGGTGGAGCCCTCGGGGCGCGCCATGTTGTGACTGGCATTCGCGAGCCCGGCCACGGAAAGCAACGCGCGCCGAGGGTCAAAGCAATTCAAATCGCCGTTCACTCCGCGCACACGAACCCCGCCCCAGTGTTTCGGGGAATAATATTTCATTATCGTTATTGCGGACGACAGGGGCCTCACAAACAGACTCGAGCGAGCGGCTTGACAGATTCTACAATGGCCGGGAAGATACGATCCGCGATACTACACGCGTCCGCCGAGCCGGGAAGCGACCAGGATGGTGAAGAGTCATTTTTCAAATCACGCCCTACCGAGGCCACGCAATCTCCACTGGCGGCCGGTATCTACGACGTCCCGGGGGCGCACTATTCAGCTCCTTTTTTGGGGAGTCTCCCGAAAAAAGCAACATCGCCGAAACGATCTTTCCAACGTCCAGCGCCTGGAGGTCGGCCTGGACGGTTCCAAAACAAGGGCTCGAGAAGTTCGTTCGAGATTCGCGTACGGACGCGGGAAGTCGTTAAGGTTTAAAACGAGTTATAGTGCTTGCGTCGCTCTACGACGACCTCCAGAGTTCCCTCTCCCCCCAAAGACATGCGCCTTCAAAGCGAACGAACCCATCGTAGGCAAGTTTGTGGTGTCCGGTGTTAGGGCAACCTAAACCTGGAGTCGTCAGATCTAGCACAACGCGCCCGAGACACTCTTCGGGAAGAATAGACGTCCGCATGGTGTTGGTTAGTGATGACTTGCGGTGGTTAGCCGTCCGATACGTGGACAAAAAAGCGCCAGCTATCTACCACATAATAATAGTAACAAAAACCATGTTATCGAGTGGAGTAGGAGCCTACGGAGTACGCAGCCGGTATGGCTGGTATATCAGGGACCTCGGGTTGGCTTCTTGGGTTGGATGTCCGGAATGCATCCGTCCAAAGGTTTCGTTCCACGGTGGTGTTGGTGGCCCGCAAAAGGTTCGCAGACTCCACCACTGCATGGGAGTGGGAGAGCGTTGCCTGTAGTATGCGGCACATTGAAACGACGCCATGGCCTAGACCCAGACCTCCGTGAGACGTGAGACTTGCAAGCCAGGCGGCATTGGTTGCATTCGTTGCCACTAGCCATAAAATAAAAACCCCAACCGTGGAGGGGGTCGGTATCCGACCGAACCGGTGGTGGAATGGCGGATCGAAAGAGAAATGAAGGAAAGAAGAAATTTAGGTTACGGCACACTTTTCCCCAATGCGCTCGGTTGTACATGCAGTGGATCGTGGGGACGACGGACGGCGTTACGAGCTTCAAACTGGTTGGCCACAGACTCGCGTGAACGGTGCGGCGCAAGGGAGATGGAGTGGGATAGCACGACGTGAAGTTGGAGACCTGGGCACAGTGGGCTCGTGGCGACCATGGCCGTGACCACTCCCGTGAAGCAAGACCATCTCTTTCCCGCTCGAGTGTAACCTCTTCCGTTCCATGCGAAGGTCCAGCAAGGTTTTTGTTTTTGGCGACGGAGGACCACCATTCCATGGGCTTCCTCTAGCGTTTATTGTTGTCTATACGAGCCTCGTGGAGGTGCTTTGATATTCACCCCCAAACATCTTCGACCAAGACTCGCTTTTCTGACGGTCCGGCACGTCAGTTATCGACGGGAGTATGCCAATACACGAGTCCGGTGGAGTTTGTAACGGCGCTCCGAACGTTCGTAACGATCCTGCATGCTAATCCGGCCGTCTTGGGTGTGGACGACGGCCACTTCAAAACCAACCCGACAACTTCTTCAACTGCCCCAAAGGCGTTGGTTGCCCAAAAGCTGGTTCTGGATTCCTTTTCTTTCCTCCCGTCCGCCTTTTGGGTGGATTGTTTAGAAGGAGGTTTGGTCCAGCGCTGTTTCTCATTTTATTATCATTATTTTCATATGTGTTTGTGGGCGATCGTAAATGTTTAGGGTTTCTACTTCTTTTTCTTCTTCGTCTCTCCTTTCGGTATGCATCCTCCAGCTAGCTCGATGCGCTCGGTGTTCCTGCAACCAAAAGAACTCGGGTTGGAAAGGGTTTCTCGCTTGCTGAATCAAACGTTCGACTATCGCTATTCGCTTTATACGCTTATCGTGTGTCCGATTCGGGTGTCTATTTGGAACTTGTCGCTGTCGCCGAGGTATCCTCGCCGTCGTTGCAACGTTGCCCCGAAGGCGCATGTTTTATTTTCTTGGCACATTTTGGGAACGGGTCGCAACTCCGGTTGGGACCTCCTTTCGAACATTTCCAGCTCGTGCTCCTTTCGCTAGTGAGGCTGCTTTTTCTTATTTCTCCACTTGTCTTGCCAAGTGGACTGTAATACTTGGCGTACCTTCTAATGTTGGAATTAAGTTTTTGAATAACAATTAAAATTGATTACGATGAGCAGCCTCTTTAGTGTGTTCGTGTTAAAGGGTCTTAATAGCTAGCTATAATGGGTTGTTTTGGGGAGGGTTCTCTTCCCCTTCCAGGGGGTTGGGCAGGCCAACAGGGAGGTAACATGGAAAAATAATGATGTTGTTTTCGTTTGGCAAAATGCTCATAAAGCTAAATGTTCAAAAGAAAACCAAAACTGAAACTGGTTGTAAGCCATCCAAGCTATTTATGAATGGTTCCGCTAAACAACTGAGCTGAAGTTCGAGCCATCGAGCATCGAGCATCATAAGTCATTACTTGGGTGCTTCACATTGGACTTCAACAAGCGGAGAGCTAAGGTAGGAAATCACTGGAGGCTGCCTAGGTCAAGATGGGGTTTTCCACAACCCGTTTGAGGTTCACCTGATTATTTGTTGCTTCGAATAAAACAACGATAAACGTTACATTCAGGTAATGAGAACACTGGGTAAGCGTGACTCAACGTTTGGGAAAAGAGCGTGCGATCGCTGAGGATGGCTCGATGTTCTGGGAAGAAATATCCCCCCTAGAAGATGGATTTAGAATTCTTGAACCTTTTAAAGGCCCGCATGATGACAGTTGGACAGTTTAAAGGAAGGCTTGTGCACATCACAGACACATACCGCCACTCAACGTGCGATCGTCAATCGTCCGGCGATAGAACGAACCGTGGTCGGATTCGCCGGCGTCTTCATCTCCAATAAAAACCTGCCAGCACCACTCGCGGCCGACCCTCGGTGTCGTAAGGTGTGAAAAAGGTGTGAAACTGTTGTAATACATTCCCGGCAGGCAGGACCTTTCACCGGCGGCGTGCCGATGCTCTGGGAGCGCGGAGGGTAATTTGCCTAAAACAGCCATCAACCTGAGGGGAACAGGCTGCTATCGATTGCACCTCTTTGCCAGCTGGATGCTGGGAAGCGTCGATGCGTTTCTGCATGATTTTCTAGGTTCTCTTGGGACGGGTTCGAAAGAGACCTGCGCACCAGGACCGCCGAGTGTGGCCGGTGTTACGGTACTCGTGGTGCCTTTGCATGTGACGGTCGTGTTATTCTCATGGGAATCGAGTGGAGAAATAAGCCACCAGGCGGGGAAGTGTCGTGTAAATGGTTCCCGGGATCGTGTAAGTACCTCCCTGGTGAAAGAAGAGAATTTTACGATACGTGCGGGCTTGTAGGAAGACTTGTTCAATCAGGCGGTTGATTAGTGCTTGATTCGAATTGGCTTCAGCGGGAAAGAAATCATTAAACGAAAAGAGGACAAACGACAATTGGTAAGGAGAAAGGCTTTTAAGTTCTTTCATGTAACCAGCAAAAATCTTTTCTTGCAGCTGTCTCTATCAATTTCATTCCTAGAAAATTGTCAACAGGCTGTTCAAATCCATTCCATCAATATTCCTCTTTAATTTTCCATGAGTTTTAAAGCAAAAGTAAGGAACCAGAAAAAACACAAATAAACATAGGGTGCTCCTATAGTGGTGCTGTACCAATAGTGGAGGAAGTGGATTAAAATCCTAGCTCTACTATGAGATAAATACAATAGCGTTATTTGTACTAGTATGAAATGTTCCTTGCCCTTTTATGGAGTGTTCAAAAGATAAACCTTGCCACTCCGTAATATATTAAAACTCTAAAGTTCATATTTTCCAAACAGGTTGTACTAATATGTTGGATTCCTTAAGAATTTATCAGGAGCGCCATGATTTCTTTAAGGCTATAAATCTCCGCAAAAAGCATTAGTCTATATGACGAAATTGTTATCGAATGCACACAGTAGCCTGGATGAATACCTTTAAAAGAAGCACACCTCGAAGACAGAAGTTAGTCTATCAAGAGCCAGTCAACGTTAAACACTTATAATAAAGCTCAGTTAATTTTAAGTTACTTAACAACTCTGCAATAGAAATACGTTGGTCTATGGCCAAGACAATGCATTGGGCTGAGTTATTTGGCCTTCTTGTTTGAAATATGCTTCAAAAACAAATTACAGTCAGTATTTTCCAAGTTTTCCAAGTAAGGTAAGGTGAGGCAATGTGCACCTCTTAAGCGTAAACAATTTATTTCTCGCAGTACATTAAAAAATCGTCCGAAATTGACCCAGTTTGATTCCTTAACATCTTTTCTATTGACTAAGATCACCAAAATAACATCAAAACCTCCAATTTTATTTATAAAAGGTTTTTGAAGACCCTTTCTTTCTACACGTCATTGACATTTGTGGGGCAATATGGCCCGAACGGTGGGGTAGAATGTACCGGGACGT
>KE524560.1:126573-140322 GCA_000441895.2 Anopheles sinensis | reverse complement strand
CAATCTACATGCACATCGTTGGTACAGCAACAAACATAAAATCATTTTGAATCGGGCACGTATTTTCAAATAATCAACAGGATGCTTAGTCTTTACATGCGAAGTAAAACATAACAGTTCCGTTGTTGCAATCGACTAAGTGCTTTTCTATTCCACGCAGGTTCCTCGCCATCTGGTGGCCACTGAAGCTGCAGATCACGAAGCGGCGGGCCCGGTTCATGATCGTGTGCATCTGGATCATCGCGCTCGGCTCGACCGTACCGTGGGCGCTGTTCTTCGAGCTCGTCCCGATCATCCCGGAGGCGCCCGACATCAAGCTGTGCGTCGAAGTGTGGCCACCCGGCACGGACGGGGCGCTCTACTTTCTGCTAGCGAATCTTGTTGCCTGTTATCTGCTGCCGATGACGCTTATCACCATCTGCTACATCCTGATCTGGATCAAGGTAGGCGCCCGGATGGCGAAATTCTCGTTCGTTCACGCTGCTTCATCACCATCTTTTCCCGTTCGGCAGGTCTGGCGCCGCTCGATCCCGGGCGACTCCAAGGACGCCCAGATGGACCGGATGCAGCAGAAGTCCAAAATCAAAGTTGTTAAAATGCTTGTTGTCGTTGTTATACTGTTTGTCCTCTCCTGGTTACCTCTGTACGTTATCTTCGCCCGCATCAAGCTGGGCGGCGCGCTCGAGAGCAGCGAGGAGGAGCTGCTGCAGATCGCGACCCCGATCGCGCAGTGGCTCGGCGCGTCCAACTCCTGCATCAATCCGATCTTGTACGCGTTCTTCAACAAGAAGTACCGCAAGGGCTTCGCGGCGATCATCCGGTCGCGCAAGTGCTGCGGCAGACTACGGTAAGCAGGCCCCAGTCCCGCAGTTGGTGTTGGCTTAAACTGACGTTCAAACTGTTGTCCTCTCATCCTTCGCAGGTACTACGAAACTGTCGCGATTGCGTCCTCGTCAACCAGTACGCGCAAATCGTCGCATTACCATAACGGCAGCAAGCGGGCCGGCGGAAGTCCGTCGGTCAAGTCGGCCGACGTGGTGTCGTACATCTACGAGGAAAAGGGCGGCCGAAAGCATCACGCCATCTCGAAGCAGAACAGCGACCTCTCACGGCACATGCTGCTCAAACAGGACAGCAGCATCTCGCGCCAGTCGCTACTGCTCAAGCAGGACAGTGTGGCATCCCGATCAGGTACGATCTGCGCGTGGAGCATTTTCTTGAGCGCCCAAGTACTAACTTTCGCCCCTCGCTAGCGATCCTATATCGGCAGGATAGTGACAACTCGAGGCAGATGCTGCTGAAGCAGGACAGCAACGGGTCGCGGGACATGCTGTCGAAGCAGTGCTCCGCCTCGGACTCGATCTCGCGCCAGGACTCGCAGATATCCTACATCGATCCACCGCGCAAGGGCATCCTGTGCAAGCAGGACACGCAGATCTCGTACATCGAGCACAGCAACGGTGGCGTAGGCGGCGGCGCCGTGGGGACACCCGCCAGCAAGAAGTACTCGGCGTCCCTGTCCTCCCAGGACAGCGTGCTCTCGATCATCGAGCACAAGCGCCACAAGCTGGTGAAGCAGGACTCGATCTTCTCGTTCAACGAGCCCAAATCAGGTAAGCTGCTGCCCGCTTCGTGGCGAGTGCGCGGCGGACGGCGCCCACCACCATCCCAGAAACATCCTGCTCGCATTCACCCTCCCGCACGTCCGGCTGCACGCCACCATGCACGAACGCACGCATGCACGCACCCAATCACCTCGCCCATCCCGACCGCCAACAGCCACTGTTGCGCGTCGGCCATTTTGTGTGCTGTTGGGCCCCTGGAGGGGGGCCGAGTGGACGCCAAGCTCAATGTACACACCAATCGTGCTGATGACGATGTTGATGTTGATGTTGACGATGATGATGATGATGATATGAGTGTCGATGTCGATGTGAATGCGAATGTCAATGTTAGTGTTAGCGATAGCGAAAATTGCATCCCCGCACCATACCCCCCTGCACCTCCACCAACACCCACACCACCCACACCACCACCACCACCGCATGCCATTGTAGCTGGAAGATCCCACCGGGGGCGGTACGCGGGATCGCTGGGAGTCATATCAGAGTCGCACGCCACCCATTTCCCATGCAGCAACGCTGCTGGCAGTAGTAGCTGTGCCGCTATCAGTAGGCCCGACTCTAGCTTAGGTAGTGTGTGCGAACGTAGTGCATGCGGCGCATGTATCCTCCACCAAGCACCGGCTGGGCGGCGCCGACGGCGCTGGTTCCCCTTCGGCGGCACCCGGCGGGCGTCGACCGGCGACGAACGGCGGCACCAGCACCACCATCCGCACCAGCACCAGCACCGACCGCAGTGCCACCTGGTGGGCACTAGCGAACTGAGCGCCACTAATCCGCATCCTCATCCGTTGTTGTTCTTGCTAATTGTAGTGTACGAGAGTGCGACGCCGGCCCCGTTCAAGCGGCACCAGCTGGTGAAGCAGCACTCGGTGATCTCGTTCGCCGACCAGCGGCGGGGCGGCAGCCTCACCAAGCAGGACTCGGTCACCACCATCCACCGGGCGGGCAATGGCGAGGGCCCGTACATATCGTCCATCCTGAAGAAGACCGACTCGCAGTGTAGCTCCGCGTCGCCGGTGCGCAAAAACATTGGCTTTTTCGAAGGCTAACGGGGCTGCCAAGACGGAGGTTTACGTTTATGACAAGAATGAGGGCAGAGCGGGTCGTTTGCAATAAGGGAATAACCAACTGGAAGGAAACATTCGCACCATGCAATAACGCACAAAACCCAAATGGGCAACTGGCAAGCAATCCATTGGACCACTCGGTACATCGAATCGAAGTATTTTGGGTGAACTCCTCTCTGATATTCTCTCAGTTTCGCACCTTTTTCCCTCCTAAAGCACTCTTCTATTATCGTCTACATCGGAAACTTGCTATTTTAATTTGTAATTCGTACGAGAGAGGAAAATTATTTTCCAATGTCAAACATCAAAATTACAAATCCATGAGCTTCAAGGCAATTTAATGTTTTCGATTAGTTTCGGTCGATTAGTTTCGACACCAATTTTCTTTTGATTCATTTTCATACAATTCTTGACACACTCTATCTGATAAAATATTAACTCGTTGAAATTAAAAGTAAACATAATATTTTATCCGCGGGTGATTGAGCACCTTTAATGCATCTTCTATAACCAGACATTCTATTGTTCAATTGAACTTTCTTTAGTTAGTTTCCGACAATACAGGGTGGCATCGTAGAGGTGATACACTTATTCGAGTACCCCTGTTTTAGGGTTTCAGTCACTGTGTCTAAAACACATCGGTATACTATTTTGACAGATCAACTTGTTTACTATTTATGTGATTTTATTGAACTAAGTGTTCAATTCAGTTTTCCAGTAAACTACAATGGCTTCAAGTCGCAAACAAGTGATAATTTTGCATTTGCAAGGTTTAACAAACATTCAGATTAGGCAGAAACTGTCTGATCTAAATTTAATTCGATTATTTGTCTACCGGACCATCAGGCGATACAAGGAGACAGCCACGGTTGTTTCAAAGAAGAAACCGGACACAAACGGAGTGTCCGGACTCCAGAGGGGATCAAAGCGGCAAAGGAACGTGTTCAGCGGAATCCAGCACGTTCAGGGAAGAAAAATGGCGCGAGAAATAAACATGAGCCACATTGCCATGAAATGCATTTTGAACAAAGATCTTGGTTGTAATGCGTTTAAAAAGCAGAAAATTCTCGGCTTAACCAGCAAAAATATTGCTGACAGAGTGACCAGATCCCGTTTGCTGCTGAAGACGCACGCAGCCTACAACATCATCTTTTCGGACGAAAAACTGTTCACTTTGGAGGCTCCCTTGAATAAACAGAATGATCGTGTTTATGGAGCATGTATTCGGGATGTACCTGCCGATAAAAGAGCAATCGCGCGGTATCAAAATGCATCCACGGTGATGGTTTGGGCCGCTATCTCGACCTCGAAAGGGAAGTCGCCGTTGTTATTTATCGACAAAGGCGTGAAGCTCAACAAGGAGTACTACTTAGAACACGTGCGTCAAGGCCACTTGAAACCATACGCCATGAAGCTTTTTGGCAAAGACAGTTCTCAAGTAGCAATGAGCATTTCTCATGTTTCATTAGCACATCGGAATGCCCTGCTTCGTCTCCAGATTTGAACCTGTTGGACTTCAGCATTTGGAGATGCATGCTTGGACAGTTAGGCGACGTCAAACGTTTGAATTTGGACGGATTCAAGAGACGGTTGCTTAAGATGCCGGATGAAGTTATGCGTGCGGCCTGCAACGATTTCCAAAAGCGTCCACGGGCCGTTAACAAGTGCAATGGTGAAAGATTTGAAATAAATTAAGTGAGTTGCCAGTTTAGTACTTAGAGATGTTATTTAAATCGATTTCGAAGAGAAACCATGCCTGATTTCAATTGTATGTAATTGTATAACAAAGTGTATCACTTCTACGATGCCACCTTCTATATCGGTTAAAGTATTTTCTTATGTTTCTCTCTTTCTCTCTCATATCACTTTTGATCTCTTCCCTATTTGAATGCTTTACTGCAGATTTTCGACTGATCGAACGTTTTACGAAGCGGCTATCATTCAAAGTGTCCTTAAATGCTTATTCCCTTATCAAACCGGATCCCATGGTCCCATCCCAATCTTGCTCGGTTTTGCCAATTCGGCGCCTGGACAATTTCCCCTGGCGTTTTATGCTTTTTGTTTTGCAAACATTTTTCGACACAAAAACGTTCCCAGCGCTAATGTTGATGAAAAACGTCCGAGAAAATAGCTTGCGTAAACCCATGCATCCAATAAGAGCTTTTCAATGGTGCGAACGTCGGAAACCAAGCCCGTTACAACCAAACTCGACACTGTCTTCTGTACCTGGTGCGAATGATCATTTTACTGCAGACCGCAAGGTGGAATTTCACCCGTATTGCCGTGCAAATAGAGATACAAACAAACTATTTAATCCGTTGGTGCTGTTTAAGGAAGAATCGTGTGTGCTGGGTAGAAAAAAGATAAAAAAGAGAAAATAGGCGAAATCGTGTTAGCATAAGGCTAGAGAAAATATGTCACTATTTTGCAACTTATTTAAATCGAGAAATGAGTGAAGAGAAAAGGTGAAAAAAGGCCCCAAATGGAAAATATTGAAATTTAAAAAATAAATAAATATAGCCATTATATACATTTATCAGAATATATATACAAAACGACAAAACCGTTTGAAGAGGCAATAAAATGAAGCACAAACGCATAACGAAAAGATATGATGGCTGTATTAATGAAACAACAAAAAAATATTTCCAACAAAAGAACGTATTACGTTATTAAGAAATAAGATAAATCTATAGGGCTACTGCATCATGATGCATCTTTCAGCCAAACGTACCGACACGTTTCTTGGTTGCTGATGAGAAACAAACAATTGCATATGTATGAATGTCATAGACGAAACAAAAGAAAATATCTATAACCGTACCATCGCACCGCACGCTGGCTTCAAGCCTTGCATGAGGTATTCGATTTTGTATCGATGTTTAATACATCCGAGGTAGACATCCGAATATATGAACTACACAATTCTACTGCTAATCATTCGAACTTTAAAACCAAAACCAACATCTCCATGATAAATTTAAAAGAAAAGAAAAACATACGCAAGAAAACCCAAACCCAAAGGACCAGTGTTAAAAAGTAACAAAACAAAGTAAAAAACAAAAACAAAAATAACATACCGAGCTATTCAGCATCCCTACATTATTCAGTATAGTATTGAATGCTCAAACATTGTTTGAAACCCCCTGTCTAGTGTGTAAGGGAAAGGAAAAGCCCGATGGGCGGCGCGGCGTGACCTAAGTAGCAGCGTGGAGCTAACCAGAATAATAAAAAATAAATAAACACACCCTCCACGGGATGACGGTTTACGATAACGCACACAGTAAAGCACAAAAACTGATAAACAAAATGGAAACCTTATAAATAATGGCTGTAGTGAAGAGTTGATGTGAGTGGACCCTGGGGATTGAGAGAAAATGCAACTGTAACTACAAAAGTCGAACACAGAAAGTTGAAAAATATTCTTATATATTTTTATATAGAACTAAATCCCTATACAGAAGAGTAAAGTGAGAAAGACACAAGAGAGATAACTATAACAATGTGTAAAAGAATAGAATTGAGCAAAAGAGAAAATAAGCTAAAATAATCCATTATCTTATAAAAATAACACAAACACTTAAATAAAAAGAACAAGCGAAAAGCGTTCTATAAACCATCTCGCAAAACCTGATGTAAACCGTAAACAAACAAAACGTATAGGAAGCATTACAACAATGACTAACACTAACAAAGGATACATTGGTATGTAGCAGTAAGCATATTATAAACATAAGCGTATATAAATGTACTTATGAATATTATCGTTTCGATTTCGTTGTCAACGTTATGTGAACAAACTGAAAACACAAATGAACGAGCAACTCATAATTGTGATAAGAATATACCATAACAGACTTCTGAAGGCGATAGGGCTGGCCACCCCGGTCAACACAAACGGTATGGTGGCATAAGAAGCATGGCAAACGCCTTTCGGGGCTGTGTGTGTTTGGTGGCTTACGGAGAGCATTGTCTTAGAACAAACAGAAAAATAAAGATTGATAAAGGTCACCGGAAAACTATTCGGTGGTGCTGTTTTAGACGTAATAAATAGGAATATCAGAATCGCTAAGCAATTTCGGCACAACAAGACACCGAAATTCGGAACGTGGACAAGTCGGAAGAGATGGTAAAGACATATCTTGCGCGTGCATTCTACGTGGTGTGTGGCGTTTGGTGTGGGGTGGTTGGTTGGTTCGAGAGGTTTTATCAAAAAAAAAATATAATAAGTAAAAGGTAAATCCAATTACCGTTGGTGTCGGACTTTGTACGGCATTGGTAGGCAGGATGCCGGCTGGACATGCATTCCATCGTCAAGGACGGCATATTTTATACCTGATGATCATATGCATATACTCTACGTCATGCAAAGAAATCAATACGTTTGGCGTCGTTCCACTGTAATCAATATACAAACCTGCCGAACAACAAAAACATCTCTGGTTATTAGGGCTATTGTACCAGGGGTATTGTAATCACAATTGATGCGCTGAAAACCATCATATTTGAATGAAACATAATAATTGTCCACATGTATGTACAGCAGTCAAATGGAAATAACGCAGGTTTATTGGTAAATACAAATCATCACTATCGAGAGGCGAGTAAATTGAATTGAAACCTTATGCATTTATTCGCAATTTATGTTTTTCTCTGAAGTATTAGTTTAATTTACTGCTATTACTAAATTTTGCTTGGAATAAACGCCAACCATTCGATAGTTCATTCAACAAATTATCTTTTTGCAAGGATCTTTTGAACAACTGTCATCATCTTTTGCCATCCCGCTTGACAATTTGACAGTTGGAAACTCCTAATTTTGTCTCACCTCGATTTTGCCCATACAAATTATACGAGAAAATGGGAGAAGTCGGCTCAAACTCCTGACTTTTCCTAACTTCTCCCATTTTTGTATGGGGCAAAATCGAGGTGAGACAAAATTAGGAGTTCGCATGCAAGCTTTGTCAAGTGGGATATAGCTGCAGAAAAAATATTACCAGAATAGAAAAACAATGTCACATCTAACATAAAAAGTTTAGTGGCAACATAACCTATAATCATGACGTGTGTACACGTGAAGTAAAACATAAAATGAAAAAAAGACACAAATATCTGCACAAAACAGAAGCCACAAGTTGTCAACGAATATTGCTGCCAAGATGACGATAATACAATGATTCCACAATCCGTACGCGTGCTCACAATTTCTTACTGCGAGCGAACTGGATTTTATTAACTACGAACGTAAGCGACGGTATTCGACGGGCGTAAGGAGAAGCTAGCTCCCGCATTTCATCAACGCTGAGGAGCTGGAAGTGTTTGTGAATAGATTTCACCGCCAACGCCATTTTCTAACTCCACCGACGGAGCCACCCTTTCATCATCCAACAACTGAATCCGCTTATGAGCTGATACACGAAGGAATGTTTGTTTACTTGCTGTTCGTAATACAGCATTGTTATAGTGTAGACATGGTGAAAACAACATGGAACATGTG
Source organism: Anopheles sinensis (assembly GCA_000441895.2). NCBI lineage: Eukaryota > Metazoa > Arthropoda > Insecta > Diptera > Culicidae > Anopheles > Anopheles sinensis. The sequence goes on along the minus strand of KE524560.1, from coordinate 132,133 downwards.
GATAATTTCCTTGGGAATAAAAAAAAACAAACATTAAAGAGTGAAGCAATATTAGTTGCGCACAAAGCGCACATAAATACAAACCCACGTTATTGTATCGTGCGATGATTTTAATTTTATTTTTCTGTGTGTTTTACGAGCCCCACGAGTGGCATGAAAAGGTTGACCAGAATCGAACCATCGACCCGGATTCGTGGTTCTCCGATGGTCGCGTAGCGCAATGTCACGCAAAGCACAAAATAAAACCGGTCAAAGCGGATGGACGCACGGCTAAGACGTAACTCTCCGCTCTGCCGGCAAACGAAACGGAAGCACAAATGTATGCCACCGCACTACACTTGTAGCGCGCGCAGTACAATAATACGTAGTATCTATCCTGATCCTAGTCCTTTTGAGTCAGGAAACTAAAGGAAAAAAAAGAAAACAATACATCGAGCAGTAGAACTTGTTTTGATATGGGAACCGAAATACATTGCACCGAGACGGAAAATATTTTCTAAGCGGTTCACATCCGTGCACAGTTCATGACGATGCTTTTAAAGTTAGTACTAAACAATTACTTGTAATAAAAAGTAGACAACCGACTGATGGATCGTAACTGGCGAACGCCGTGAGCACTTATCCCCGGGCCTTCTGATAGAAACTTCGTTAAGAGAACACGGGTTCGTCGCTTTGAGTCTTTCGTTTTCAAGCGCTGCTACATGTCAAAGCAATTATCACGTCTTTCTCTCTTCCGACCAAAAACATCAAAGGCAATACTATAGTGCACACACCGTCGATCACAATTGATGAGCTTTATCGTTCAACTCATCCTTCCGAGTGCAACATCCAATTCAAGTGCGTGACGATGACGTGGCGTCAAGCGAATCGAGCACCCAAGTTTATCTTTCGCTATCTATGACTTCTGCAACACGGCTGACATGCATTCTTCTAACCAGCAAGTAACTCCACATTATAGAGGATAAGCGCGAACTCTGTGCTCGCATGATAAAAGAAAGCAATAAGGCACACCTTAGCCTAAGGCCGACCGTGGACACCCGTATTGGTACGATGTGTTCCAACTTTCGACTAGGGTCCCGTTGTAGGTAACCCATTCTTCTTGCCGACGGATGGCAGCGCAATAATAAAGATAAATTCAGTGTTGTTTGTAGATTTACTTTGTAGTACCGATATGGGAAATTTATGAAATGCTTGAGTGGCGATGCAATAGTGAGAAAGGGTGAAAGACAGAGAGTGCCACAAGAAGGAAGCTGGAAGCATTTTCGTTCGGGAAAATTGACATCAAACTAGGGCTGGGTGCCACATGACGAGGTAAGAGAAAAACGTTTCATGTTACCAATTCTACAGAAGCGGAAACATGTTTCCATGTGGAAGTATTTAATATGCAAGAGATATATCGATTTATTAGCAAAAAATTGGCTTTAAAATTTAGCATATAGAAAAATGGTCGCAGTATCTGTCTCAATGGTAATGAAAGAAAATGCCTGGTGCAATAACCGAAAAGTAAAGTGAAATCTTTGTCTACTGGTAGAAAAGGATGTTTAAGATAAGGAAAAGATTTATTTAGAAAGAAAAACAGCCCCTGCTTGATTTAAAATATGGATAGTTGAAATCTCCTAACGGACGGGATTTGTTTATGTGAAGAAATATTCGGTGCGAATGAAAGAAGCAACCATGAATCTGTGAGTTTAATAAAAAAAACCCACCCAAACCCGCACAAACCAGCATACAGTTCACTAACCCAGGACTAGTTGAACCAAACACACGAAAAACATTACAATACTTTCTCACACAGTGACACGCTGGCTGGTCCCCTTGTTGATCAATGTTTATCGATGTAATAGCGTATTACCGATTAACGAACGGCATTCGACACCCAGAAAAACCCAAACGATAAAATAAGCTAAACGAAGAAACCATAAAACAAACACCGCAAAGGAAACCTATTGAAAATAAAAGGCAGTAAAATAAAGAGAGGATATTAGAAATAGCTACAGTCAAATGAACAAACATTTAAAAAATCTGAAAACTAACGAACAAAACCCAAATGAAAAAAAAACACAAATAGGAACAGTACGGGAAACGGTAGGTAGACTGCGGACCACGGACATGTAAAAGGCCCGTTTCGGGGTTGTCCCGCTGGTGCAGAAACTACGCCATCATAGTCGAACGGATGCGTGCGGCAATCGTGCTAGATGATCTGCCGCAGCATCGCAGTAATCACCAGCACAGTATCACAGCACTTAGCAACAATCGCCCTCACCGACGGAGGGACAAGCATCAGTACCAAAACTTAAAGCAACAGCAAAAGATGTATGGCAACGCCTGTTTAGTTTCCGATCGTTTAGACGTCGTCATCCATACCTAACTATAAGCAACCGCGATTGCAAAATAGGCAGAGCAAAATAGTAAACATAACAAACGCAAAACGTAAAAATATGCATCTATGGCAGTGCTACCCCACGTGGATACATTTTGTGTTTTGAGTTAGATGTGCAACTAAAATATTTATAGTATATCAAACTAGACAACACGCGAGACGGGCAGAACATAATGCTATCCATTGCATGATGCTTACAAGTGACATCACAATAAATGCAACTCTTTGTCGAAAGAGAATAAGAGAAATTATTCTATTGTACAGTTTTGCATCTGCTTCGTTAAATGATAGCTTTATGATTTTGTGTTACACTTTCTTTACCCCTATAGTACACAACTGTAACTACCCCGATAGCATCCGTTCGATTTGATTACGATTGTACCTTCTGGGATGGATGAGAATGTTCAAAATTTGGAGAATGAAACAGTCAAAATGGCAGTGGATGTCAGTACTGCCGTTACGCATTCGGTGTAGCTACGGCTGTATACATCACGGCGTAACGTACCGTAACACATGGTTGTAAAGCTAATTTTTAACGATTACTTCAAACTCTGCCTGATACTAGAGCGAGTGTGCAAAAAGTAAAAGCAGTTGAGGCCGAACATGAAACCAAATAGTAATCGTTACACTGATTGTAGGCGCATATTATGCCTTTCATTTTCAAACCAAAAACAAAAACTAGCTAACAATACTCATCATATAAAAAAAAACGGGTCACAGTACCGTTGGAGGTGCAGGCCCAATACACAACTGCAGGAAAACTACCCTCAAATATACTTGTATGTCTCCGTTCCATGTACACATGCTTACGCCCTGCGCAAGGGTGCAAAAGTACGGTTGTATGTAATATACATTGTTATAGGCTCCCCGGACCTATCTGATCCACAATCTCTATGCAGTGCGTTTTCCATTAGATTTCTATTTTGTTTCTTGTTCAAACCTCCCACCGGTAGTAGGACGGCACGGCTGTAACGAGAGTGCAGCATGGGGGAGTTTCTGTTGGAAACTCCACATGCAAGAAAAGTCACCTTATACTGGCGGATACGAATCCTTGGAAGTCGTCCACACCTAACACACTATCATTTTAATGGCTCTATATTTGTAAGTCTGTCAATATATACATGTGCGCGTATGAGTGTGTGTGTGTTTGTATGTTTGTCTGTTTGAACAGTACTCAAAAACAGTAACAACAACAGCAACAACAACAAGAGCAACAGTAAAACATCATAATCACTAGAACCATCCCAGCACACTTCTTTTGCCTCGCTGCTGTGTACCGTTAAGACTAGCGCTATTCCGTACATTTTCGTTTGTTTGCATGGTGTAAGATTAGTAGCCATTTATACAGCATCGCTGATTAAACAACCATAAGAGAAGAAGAAAATGAAGATAAGGAAATAACATCCGGGCATAAGGAAAACCTTCAAAGTCAAAAAACTATGGCGTGTTTCGCAAGAGAACAACCAACAACCGGCAGCAAGAGATAAAACAAAACTACAAATTCGTGCAGGCAAAGGTGCATCTTGCAAAATTGATTCAAATAGCTTACCCCACGCATAATCCTGAATGGCAACAAACAGTGTACAAAATCAGTTCAAATGTACAACAACATTACTTGAACCTTTGGGAAGGAATGGTACAGTGGAGGATCTTCGCAGGGACATGGGAATGAGTGAGAGTTCAGAAAGAAATTCCAAGGAGAGTCGGGTGTGAATAACTATCAACGGAACGAGATTTCTATGTTCATATTTTAATCCACAAAGACCGTGTGTCACAGCGGCCAGATGAGTATCATAATCGAGCCAGTTATTTTAAATTTATAATAAAAAAAAAGCAAATATCATACCCCGATGCCGGCATTGCGGTGAAGTCACGCCTCACGACAACGAACTTGAACACTACCATCGGTGCAATAGGATGTGTCCATATTTTTAGACTGATTGCAACGGCTTGCAGTGAGGATCCGTTCGAGAAAGAGAGAAACGATTTTGAAAGAAACCCAAGATGTAAAAAAGCGCTCTGACGGCAGTCGAGAGGAGATTACAATACAAGGAATGCGTTTGGTTTATTGTGAGAAAATGAAAAATCAAGGAAACGTATGAATCGGTGGAAACAACATCAAAGGGAACGGTTCGTCAAATTGAACCACGTGTGTCTGTGAGTGACTGTTAGGGCTGGGTCTTAGCAAATAAAATAAGAGTTGTAGGGAGAGAATAAGTGGAATGAATGGAACAGCAGTAAACCAGTCGTTGAACACTCTATTTATCACGTAATGGAGAGATTTCACTAACTTCACACTGGAGCATAACTTGTGGACGGAAATAGTGGTGCGAACGCAATGCAAGGGACAATTGAAAAGTGGCATGCCTATGTGGTGCATGCTCATACACATATGAAATAAACAATGTTTTTAAATGTAATACAAAAGTGAACAATAAAAAGAGAAAAAATACTCAAAACCTTTAACCAAGCTGTTCGTAGTTGCAGTTAATGTCCTTTGTTTTCAATTGATCACATTTTATTAGTTTGTAAAATAAACACAGCTAATAAAACCAGTGAATAACCATATTTAAACGTTATTTCGATGACCATCTGATTTAATCCATCAACGCTCGGAATTACTGATATTACTGGAAAAAGCAGCATGCTATTAAAATATTTCGCGTATTTCTTTTGCGCCATTTTGCTGACTAAGGGATGATGCTAGTCCATGGGAGTGCATGAGCTGGATTGACATCGTTTCTTTGGCTTATTTGAAACTAGTTTCGAAAAATGATTCCAAACTGCATTCAAGCTGGATTGTCCATACACTTGACAAAAAAAACTATCTATTACGCTACAGTATAAACGAAAACTAACCTAGGGATGATTAGGCTGTCAAATAAAGCAAAACACAAAACTAGTAAAAAAGTAATCATCGTCATTGTAAATACGAGATATCGGCCAATTACAATTTTTCTTCAAATAAAACAGCATTGTCCACCACAAGCATTCAATGAGTTCAAAGGTGCCGCCTGACTTCTCCAAAAGTGACGACGACCAGTTCGAAGATGCCCAAACTAGAACGGATTACAACGAGCGAACCGTAGATGAAGTGATCGAAAAAGTGACTGGACTGTCCATGAAACGGCCCATCGAGTCGGACAGCGAAGAGTTTCACGATTGTGCGAACGATGGCCA